>PITB01025125.1:0-23244 GCA_004024585.1 Paradoxurus hermaphroditus
GCTAAGACTATAAAACTCTTTAGAAGACAACATAGCTATAAATCTTCACGACCTTAGGGGCGCCTGGGTGGCTCAGTTGGTTGAGCGGCCGACTTCGGCTCAGGTCATGATCTCACGGTCTGTGGGTTCGAGCCCCGCGTCGGGCTCTGTGCTGACGGCTCAGAGCCTAGAGCCTGCTTCAGAGTCTGTGTGTGGCTCTCTCTCTGCCGCTCCCCTGCTCATACTCTATCTCTACATCTCTCAAAAATAAATAAACGTTAAAAAAAAAATTAAAAAAAAAATAAATCTTCACGACCTTGGATTAGGCCATGGTTTCTCACAGGTGAGACCAAAAGCACAAACAGGCAAAACAAACAAACAAAAAAAAAACAGGTAAATTGGACTTCGCCGGAATTAAAAACTTGTGTGACAAACAGCATCAACCAGAGAATGAAAAAAGAACCCACGAAATGGGAGTGAGTATTTGCAAATCATGGATCTGACAAGGGGATAGCACCAGAACACCTCAAATGACTCTTACAATTCAAAAATAGAAAGAAAAGTAACTCGACTTAAAAATGGGCAAAAGCCATGAACAGGCGTTTCTCCAAAGAAGCCGTGCAAATGTTCGATAAGTGCATGAAAACAGGCTCAACAGCCTCAGTCATCAGGGAGACGCAAATCAACACCGCGATGAGGTACCCCCTGTCGCCAACTAGAGCCTCATCAAACCAAAAGGATGGACAATAGGAAGGGAGGAGGAGGAAGAGGAGGAGGGGGAGGGGGAGTTGGAGGGGGAGGAGGAGGAGAGACCGGAGCCCTCAGACGTTGTTGGCGGGAATGGAACATGGTGCGGCCTCCTGGGAAACCAGTTTCGCAGTTCCTCAAACAGTTAAGCTTCGCTAGCCTCTGACCCAGAAACGCTACTGCAAGGTTTCCAGCCGAGAGAACCAAAAACATAGGTCCGCGCAAAACTTCGTACGGGACTGTTTCCAGCAGCAGATTCATACGAGCCAAAAAGTGGAAGCAACTCAAATGCCCATCGACTGATGAATGGACAAATAAAGTGTGCTATGTCCCCAAAATGGAGTCTCGTCTGCCCGTGAGAAGAATGAATAACTGACACCCGCTGCCTCATAGATGGACCGCGAACACAATGTGCTCAGTGAGAGAAACTAGACACGAAAGACCGTATATTACGTGATTTTATTATAGGCAACACAGCAAATCCGTATAGGCAGAAAGTGGATTAGTTGTCAGCTTGCCAGGGCCTGGGGGGGAGGGGAGGAAAGGAAGAGTGACTGCTTAGAGGCAAGAGATTTCTCCTGAGGATGTTGGAAATGTTCTGGAACTAGATAGCAATGATGACTGCACAATTTTATGAATATATTAAACACCACTGTGTTACCCACTTTAAGGGAGGAGATTTTGAGGTGTGTGAATTACATCTCAACTATCTATCTATAGATATAGATATAAGTATAGATATAGATAGAGATAGATACAGATACAGGTATAGGTATAGGTATAGGTATAGACAGACAGACAGACAGACAGAGAGACAGATAGATAGACAGACAGACAGACAGATAGATAGATAAACCCAGGTAGTGTTTGCAAAGTCTCTTGCCCCAAGCACTGTTGAATTTCCCACTAACAGCCGTCAGAGAAGCTTTAGGATGAGTGCGGCTCTTTCCGCCCTGAGTCGTGTCCCTGTGTTATAATAAAAACACCTTTTGCACCAAAAACAAAAGCATTAAGATGATCTGAGCAGAGGGTGAGCAGAACGTCCTCTCCTTGAGTTAATAACACAAACACGGTTCAAACACTAGGTTTAAATACTCTAAACTCACCCGCGATTAGGATAGACAGCCGAGCGAGAATTGCCCAACCTGAAGTTTTATTATTATTATTCTCAGAAACCTACAGTCTGCACTTGAGCAATCTTGCGAGCCCAGTATCGCAGATGCGGGTGCTGCTCCTGACCTGCCAGCCGGGACCCTGTCCGCACGCCGCCCTCTGACTCCAGCTCTGAGCGAAGATCACTTTCTGTTGTCCGAGAAAAGGTTCTGGGCGGTGAGCAGGTAACCGACCTTGAGACGCCTCTGCTCTCGGGTCAGTTGGTGCTCTGAAACCTCCACTCACAGCCCGCCCTGGCCCGGCGTCACGTTCAGGTGACGGCACGAGGTAGGCGGGCCGCCGCAGACCGGAGGGGACAGACGTCACGGTGAACGAGACGCAGGTTTCCCTGAAGGGCAGGGTCCTTACTTTCTCTTTCATCTAACCCAGAACTGACTCCAGGAGTGAAGTGGGCTTCAATAACCTAACCACAGGGACGACAGCGGGCGAGCCAGCGGGCCCGCGGCTCGGGGACAGACCGGACGTACAAGTCGTCGATCGGGTCGGGCTGGCCACCCCCAACAGGAGCTCCGGCCCCGAAGTGCTCCAGGAAGATAGCCCTGCCGCCCCCGCGGCGACCCCCAGTGTGAAGGGAGCCCCGCTCGCCCCCCCACGAGGCGCCCCCCCCAGCTCCGGGGCGGTGCTAACCAAGGGACTCTGTGCTGGGCCCCAAGTCACCTCTCTGTGATTTCGCACAGACGGTCAAGCTTTCTGCTCTGAAGCAGCATAGAGCGCGAGCCTCCCCCAGCTCACATGAAAGTCCTTCGTGTACGCACACATCAACCGGGCGGGCCATCGGTTCAGGGACACTGAGAGAGGAGGGAGCCAGGAGGAGGGCTCAGGAGATGCCCCGTTCTTGCCTCCACCTCCCTTGCGGAGCCTGTGTGCCTCCCAGCCAGCCGCCTAAATTCCGTATTGCCCACAAACCAAATTCTGAATACCGTTTCCTCTCCAGCACCGTGATGAGCGATGCCGTCAGGATGCCCCGTGAAGTTCAAAGCAGATCTGTCCTGGTTGCGTTTATTTGTTTGAGAGAGAAACTCCCGGTCGTATCCATCCAGGTTTGCGGGCCTGGCTGTGGCAGAGGGGAGGGGAGGCGGCTGTCCCCATGGCGCCTGCCCCCTGCTTGCAGATGCTAAGGCGGGATCCTCTCCCCATGGCCCTTCCACGTTTCCCGGGGAGGGGCCACCAGCGACTGCATGTTGCGAAAGAGTCGTTTGTAAAGGACATCGGTGGGGCGTCCACCATCGTCCAGCCCCAGACACCAGCAACCAGTGGCGCAGGGTGGGGGGGGGGTGCTTCTTCTGGGGCCGAGGCCTCCCAGCACACATCCATGGAAGGAAAGGGCTGAGATCCGAGACCCTCGTCTCCTCCGCCCGCCCTGACCGCTGATGGCGAGCTCATCCGCCCGGCCATCGACGCGCCAAGTACTTTCAATGATAAGTCGTCTCGGTGGCGGTGGAAAACTGCCAAAACCCATTACGAGTCAGTGAGGAGTCGCTTGGCCAAATGAGCAGCAATACAAGCAGCCTTGTCGATCTAGCAAGACCGTCTTTTCCTTTATTTCTTGTAGAGAAAAAATGCCGTCATTCTTAAAGTCGCCTGATTGCCAGCCAAGAACCGCTGGTTCCACGCGGGGTTTGCAGCAGCTCTGGGGGGAAACTGAGGCACAGAGCGGGCCACGGAGAAGGCCCCGCTTCATGTGGCTGTGCTTGTGGGCCTGGGGGCCTGGGGAGCAGGTGGAGAGTCGTGGCGGGAGGCGCCAGGGAAGGCCGGCAGCCCGGGACACGTAGCATCCAGACGTCAAGGCCAGGAAGACGGGGTTTCCCTGCCAGGCCTCTGGCTACTAGCCCTGTAACTTCCAGTGTTGGGGCCCGTGACTGGGGGGGTGCTTCCGGGAGCCCTGGGGACACCAGCCAGGAAGCTGGGCCACCCCTGGGGCCCTTTTCAAAAGAAACCTAAAGCCAGAGTCAGGATTGATTGACTGTGAGGAGCCACATCCTCGAAGCCAGGTTTGGGTAGCACGGCCCCGGAGTGGACAGCAGCGGAAGGATCCGCGGAGGTTGTTGGGACGGGGCGGGGAGGGCCTGCAGGAAAAGCCTCAGGAGAGGGAGCTACCGGGCTAGGGCAGAGGGTCAAGCTGGACCGGCCCTCGGCGGTGGATGGGGGCACCGGAACCCAAGGACCCGAGAGGAGTCACCGCGGGGTCTGGAACACAGCAGGAAGGCGAGGGGGTGGCGCGGGCAGAGGTTCGGGGCGTGCGCCGGTGTCCGGCAAGGGGCCGAGCGTCCTCACTGGAGGAAGTGTGGATGAGCTAGGCACAGAGCCCGGCAGACGGACAGGAACAGTGAGCTGCCCCTGCACTGGGTTAAGCTCTCTGCACCAGCGCCGGACAAAGTCGCCGATTCTCAGACTGGAGCGCGGGCCCGGCACAGAGGAAGCAGCAGTGACGTCGGCGGGAATGATGTCATTGTCCCACTAACTCTGCCACGCCCACCGAAGGTCTGTCGGCGCCCTTCGCAGGAGCCCTAAACTGGGTACTACAAGGTCACAGGTACCTCGAGCTTCTGTTTACCTGCCCTTGGTCCTGGGAAGGGACCCACCTCCGTGGGGAAGATCAAGGGACAAATCCCCCCGACAGCCTCTCCCTGTGACAAAACCACACATGGAATTCCCTAACTATATGACACCTCTGGTATGCAATCGGGAGAGAGGAAAGTCTGTGAAGAAAGCAGTCACGGCTCCTGCCCCGTGAAGACCCGTCCTGACGCCACTTAGAGCCGGTTGCCTGCATTAGCCTGACGTGAGGTCCGGGCAGAGCGGCTGGGCCCTGAGCCTGGCCAGCCCCGCATCTGCCTAAATTTCACGCCCCGCGCCCACTCCACTGTTTCCTACAAGAAGAGAAGGATGTTGGACCGCAGAACATCAGATAATTTGGCCTCATCGGGTAACAATCGGTCTGAGTTTTTAGCAAGTTTCTTTTAGGCAGATTAGGCAAAAATGGCCTCCCTCATGTGGTAAAGAGAAGGCACCTCAATAAGGCCACGTTTGTGCTGTAGCTTGAGAGCCGTGCGCAGCGCGTCCCTACGGATCACGGGATGGCGCGCTCAGATGAACTGAAACGCGACGGCTGCTCAAAGGCTCCGGTGTCCCACGAGCCGGCGCAGGGCTGGAGGCAGGGTTTCTGTGGGACCGTCATGAGCGCTGGCCCCGCGGCTGCAGAAGGTCAGAGCAGCACGATGGGGCCAAGCCAGGCTCTTCCCGCGTCTTCCTGCTACGCGTGTGACCTTGAACATGGCTGGCATCAACCTCTGCTTCTCCAGTATCCCTCGTGTAGAGAAAAAGGGGCAGCACGGACCTCATGGCGTGATGGAGGAGGTTGGAGGGAGAATGCGCGTCACGGGCCGAGTGCCCCTGAGTGGGGTGTCCTCATGCATCGTGAAGACGACGGGGAAATCGCACCCCAATATACGAAATCACATAATCTCCGCCAAATCAACAGAGGCCGGCACAAAATAAAAAAGCAGATGGCCTTTGGGGACCGGGCACCGGCTCCTTTGCCCCTCACCGCTACTCTCCTGGGCATCCGTGTCGCGGAGAAGGAAACAGAATCTGGAAAGTTCGGTTACCTGCGTGAGTACGAGGAGCTAGGTTTGCAGACCAGCTTCTTAAAGTGGAGAGAAGGACGAAGATCCCACACGAGGTAGAACAATCTGGGCCTGCTCAGGGCACCCCCCCCCCCCAACTCGCCCGTACCTTCTTATCTTCCTGTCAGTGCCCGGCTGAAGGATGCCAGCTGGTCCCCGGCAGCTGCCACCCTAGGAGGCAGGCCCGGGGGCTGGCGTGCCCTTCCAGAGTCTGTCCCCGCGCTGCTCAGTAAAGAATGGGCCGCAAGCTTCAGGCTTGTCTGTGGAGCGTTGCCTACTCGGGCCGACTCCAGGGACCCGGAAAGTTCGGACAGGCTCCGAGCTACCCAAAGCCAACTGTGACTGAAGGGTCTCCCCGGGGCCCCCAAGAAGGGTTCTGCTGTCCTTGCTGACTGCTTCTCATTCACTGCTTGGTTTGCTTTGACTTTGACCTTTACCAGTGTATTTATATAGAATGACCCTGCCTAGAAAGTGCCTTTGCTCGGCTCCGAAACCACCAGACATCCCCCTTCTTTCCTTCAGGGCGGGATCGGGGGCTTCCGTCTCAGGACTGGACAGACCGGAAAAGCCCGAACAGTGTTTCCCTGAGGAGGCTTCCGGCCGAGGTGACGCTGCTGTGGCTTTCAGAGCCCAGGAGAAATGTTTCGCTTGCCAACAGAGATAATAAAGTTTGTTGTCGACTGTTGAGAACCCAGAGCACCCCGGGGGTTGGTGGCCCTGAACGCCCCCGCCCTGGTGTTGCCTGTGGCCCAGAAGCAGTGTACGGTCCTAACGTGAAGCCGCGAGTGGTTATCGCAGAGCCTTGAGGCTGTGAAGACCCAGGGTGAGCTAGCCTTACTCTCCATGTTGGTGATACGAGACTGAAGCCCAGGGAGGCGGGGACTGGTCCAAGGTCACGGAGGTGCTGGATCCAGAGCAGAGAGCGGCGCGAGCTTCGCTGCCCGCGGTGGGCTGACCTGCGTTGCCCCAAAACTCCATTGTTGAGTTCTAATGCCCAGTACCTCGGGATGGGACTGTGTTTGCGGACAGGGCTCTTAAAGAGGCAGTTAAGGTCAAATGAAGTCACATGGGCGGGCCCTAATCCAATAGGACTTGTGTCCTTAAAAAGGAGATTAGGACACAGACACACACAGAGGAGACCAAGTACAGACACAGCAAGAAGGTGGCCGTCTACAAGCCGAGGAGAGACCACTCAAGAGAAGGGGCCGGGCTGACACCTGGGTCGTGGACATGTGGCCTCCGGAAGCATGAGAAGCAAACTTCGGCTCTGTAAACCAGCTAGCCCGGGGTCTTGGTTACGGCAGCCCCAGGACACGGACCAGTGCCCTCCCCTGCCGCTCCCTGACGCAGCAGCCGTTTAGGGAACGGGAGCTTTAAAGTACATCGCTTTCCGCACGTTTACTGAAATTAATGATACGACGATGAAACGCGTTTAATTAGTAACATCTATTCGGAAGGATCTCTGGAATGCGGCTCCTATTGGGCAGATGGTGATACTCAAGTCACAGAAATGGCTCTTCTGGGTGTCCGGTAAGCTGTCTCTGCAATCAGTCCCCAAAGAAGCCTTCCAGAAGGCTCCAGGCGGCGATGACATCCCTGGGGCGCCTCTCTAAGGGGAGGGGTGCCCACTGTTGAGACAAGATCACTCATTTGTTTGAGCAAAATATAGTGAAAGTCTTGCGAATTTATTTTCTCACTTCTTAAGTCACAGAAGTAGAGCAAGAAGTGAAGGCCGGGGGCTTCCGAGAGGCGTGCGGGTGGAGGCGGGCAGAGGAGGAGGCTGAAGAAAACCAGGAAACAGAACTCGCCCACGTCTGCGTCTGACAGAACATGAGCGACCGGCCTTCGGTGGGCAGAGAGACGGACACAAAGAAGACACCTCCCGGCGTGCTGTCGGTGACAGAGGCCACCCAGCACAGCGGCCGCACGTGTGGACTAGAAACCGACCTGCCTCCAACACTTGCCGGCTGTGTGACCTCAAGCAAGTTCCAAACCTCTCTGTGCCTCGGCTTCTTCATTATGTTCTTCAATAGAAACCACAGTAGTAGTACCTCTCTCACCGGGTGCTGTGAGGACCCAGTGAGTTAAAACCCGTGAAGCTCTTCCTAGCACAGTGATGGGTCCTCGGAAGCCCTGGTCGGCTTCAGTCAGCAGGTAGAGTCAGACTCTGAGAAGCAATGACCAAAACAAATGTCACAAGCGTTCTCACGCGGGGCCGGGACGGGCTTTGGAAGCCCGGAGGAGAGGGTTTCTGTCTCGGCCGCCGCGGAGTGTGCAACCCTGAGAGCTGGTTCTGGTACGCAGATCCGAGGCCACCTTCTAGAAGAGAGACCGCTGGCAGGCAAAGAGAAGGCACCGCCCGGTCTGGGGAAGCGCCAGGAGCTCGCGGCCTCGGGAGAGAAGGCCGCGTTGAGGAGGGTGGTGGGAGATGAGGGCGGAGAGGCTGAGCGCGGCCGGCCTTGGTAGTCGCGGAGCCAGAGAAGGGACAGAAGCCCCGGAGAGCGGGAGTTACACCTGCGCAGGAGGGTGAGCAGGAGGCGGCAGCGGTGTCCGCGGGAGAGGAAGATTCTCCTGCTGCGGGGAGGAAGCCCGTCGGAAGGTGGGGGGCTGCACGCAGGGGGGTCAGGGCCCTGCCCCCGGGTCCAGGTAGAGATGACACGGGCTGAGACGGAGGCCGTGGCCGTGGCCATGAGGGTGGCGGCAGAGGCACAAGGAAGGGAGGCAGGCGGAGGCGACGCCGTGGGCAGGAGCTCGTTTCCTCCCCCCCGAGCACGCAAGGCCTCCATCCCCGGCCCCACCGGACGGGGCCGAGGACGAAGGCGAGACCAGGATGGGCGGCCAGGTGTGGTGGCGTCCTTAACTGCGGGAGGAGACGCCGGATGGTAAGTCTGCACTTACATCTTAGACACCAGGGTGGGGGGAGCTTCTGGAAATAAACAGAGGATGACTGGAATGTGTCTGTGAAGTAACATCAGGGAAAAGGCTAGAACCGCAGCTGCAGACGAGGGGCGTCCACGTCCGGGTGGCGGCCGAAATCCTGTAGAAGGAAAGAGAGCGTCTGGGCGTGTGCGGCGAGCAACGGGCAGAGAACACGAAGAGCTAAAGAAAAAGAAGAGGAAAAGGACCCAGAGAAGGAGCAGGAAAGAGGCTGTCGTCCAGGAAGAACAAAGAAAGTCTGATGAGGCCGCCGCGGGAACAGAGGCTTCCAGAAGAGAGTCACCGGTCCTCAACGGGGTGAATGAAGTACCACAGACGGCAAGTCAGAGGAAGGCTAAGGAGCGCACGCCAGACCCAGCGAAGAGCGGGCCACCGGGCCTCGTGGGAGAAGCCTGGCCAAGCAGACGGGAGGCTGAGCGGGCGGAAGCGTCCGGCCGGGCGAGCGCTAAGCAAGGAGAGACGGAAGGGTGACCGTCAGCGGGGAGAAGGCGTCGCAGAGGGAGGTGTCCTTGGTGGAAAGACACTGAGCACGCGGTAGTATGGAGCACGGCAGGAAGGGGGAAGGGGGCCAATAAACCCCCACGACCATCCCAGGCCATCTCCTCCAGGGGGCTTTCAATTCCCCAGACGGCAGCCCGCGCGGACGCTGCCCCGTCTCCAGGGTGCCAGCCTGCCGGTGCGGGGACAGGGCTGGGCCCGAAATCCAGGGGCAGAGTCTGAGGCAACGGGGACTGGCTTCGGCTAACTGATAACCGCTTGTGCAAAGGCCCTCGGCAGGAAGATGGCAGGTGCTTCCAACGGTCCCAACGCTTGAGCCACTCATGGTCCAAGAGAAGAGATAAGGCAGGTGCAGAAATAACTCGCTGGAGGCAGACGGCAGCAAGCGCCCAGAGACAGACGAGCAGATAATGGGCTGAGGGAGTTCCAAAGGGAGATGACTTCCGGTCGGAAGATATCAGGAAAGAAACACTGGAGGCAGGGCCCATGGGGTCCAGGCCTCATCTGTGCATGGCAGTGTCACTTCCGGGTTCCGGAATAATGCTGGCCCTCCTTCGGCTCCCCTGGGCTTCCTTCTCGGCTGAATGAGCTGCTGCTGCCACCACATTAAGTGTTCTTTTACTGAATCCCCCCCTTTTTTTTTTTAAGTTTATTTATTTTTGAGACAGAGCATGAAAGGGGGAGGGGCAGAGAGGGAGACGCAGAATCCGAAGCGGGCTCCAGGCTCTGAGCTGTCAGCACAGAGCCCGACACGGGGCTTGAACCTACGAACCGTGAGATCATGACCTGAGCTGAAGTGGATGCTCAACCGACCGAGCCACCCGGGCGCCCCTACTGAATCGCCTTTGTCCCCCGCACGAGCCACAGCATCATGAGTCCAGGGAGGTCATAAGGGCTGACTCTTGGGTCCCCAGAGGCACTCCTGGGATGGCGGAGCAGCAGGCGTCCGAGCAGGCCCCCGGGACGGGGCGAGCACTCACGTGGCACGCAGTTGGCCGGACCTCGCTGTACCGGCTCTGTCGATCACAGGCCACGCTCCCCCCTCTCCGCCCAGGCTGCCGTAACAGGGCGTCGCGGAGGCGGCCGCCTGACCAGACACTTGTCTCTCACAGTTCTGGGGGCTGGAAGTGACGAGGGCGCCAGCCTCGCTGGGCTCTGGCGAAGGCCCGCTTCCTGGCCGTTTTCTTGGCCCGTCCTCACAGGGTGCAGGGAGAGGCCATCTCGTCGTAGCTCTTTTTATAACGAGGCCCTAACCCGATTCACGGGGGCACCACCCATGGGGGCGATTCGCAGCTGAACGGGCACCCGAAGGCCCTGCCTCCAAAAACCACCGCACCGGGGATTGGTGGGGGACATCTGCATTTGGGGGGGGACACAAGCATTCAGCCCCGAGCTCTCCGTTATAAATTCCCTCCTGCTGGATAAGGAAAACTCCAAGAGGCAAGCTTTACTTCCAGAACCTTCCAAATAATAAATTCAGGGCACAAGGGACATCAATATTTTTCCTAAAAAAGAGAGGCAATTCACGGAGAGAACTGATTCGTTGTTTATTTCTAAAACAAGTCAATTTTCAAAAATAAAACTGAGGGGCGCCTGGGTGGCTCAGTCGGTTAAGCGGCCGACTTCAGCTCGGGTCATGATCTCAGGGTTCATGAGTTCGAGCCCCACATCGGGCTCTGTGCTGACAGCTCGGAGCCTGGAGCCTGCTTTGGATTCTGGGTCTCCCCCTCTCTCTGCCCTTCCCACGCTCATGCTCTGTCTCTCTCTCTCAATAATAAATAAAAACGTTAAAATTTTAAAAAAGTAATAAAAAAAAAAACTGAAATCAGGGGCGCCTACGTGGTTCAGTCAGTTAAGTGTCTGACTTCGGCTGGAGTCATTATCTCATGGTTCGAGAGTTCGATCCCTGTGTCGGGCTCTGTGCTGAGTGTGGCGCCTGCTTGGGATTCTCTGCCTCCTCTCTCTCTGCCTCTCCCGTGCTCTCACTTTCTTTCTCTCTCAAGACAAATAAATAAACAACAACAAAAAAAAACGAAATGGGCGCAAAAATCAGTAACTTTTTAAAAGTATTCTTGTATCTCTTAACTTGATTTCTTTTCACACTACCTTCCGGAGTCCCAGGTGAAAAAAATCAAAACATACTGTTTGGGATTGACCCCAGGCCACAAAACCAATTGGAGAGAGATAGGCTTGTTCCAGAAATAGCGCTGTGCGAAAGATGCTCATTAATTCTAGAAGAGCTCTGGGTCGACTCTTGGGGAAGGGGCTCAGAGAAGAAAGCTCCTGGGTGTTAACTGCTTTTCTACCGTGTGCACGAGCCTCCCGGGCCAACCACCACCTTCAAGGTCGAATCCTGCAGCTAACACCCTCGGAAAGGCCTGAGGGCCAGCACTGGAGGCGAGGGAGGCTTGCGGGTTGCTCACGGCGCACCTGTCCTCCAGCCAACCTGCTGGAGTCTCGCAAAGGGTACGGGCTGAGCTCAGCGCCGGGAGCTTGCCAGAGTCGGATGCCACGGTCCCCAGGAGGGACTACAGGTCTCCCCAGTAAATCACACCCCACTTTCTGCCTATGGGACCTTCCTGGTTTACATCTGGGTGCCTGCGTCTCCCCATGCCCGCCCTTGAACTTCTAAACCGAAAACTCCCGTTGGCGGCTACTTCCGGCAGCGCACGCAGGGGTCAGGAGCCCGGGGGTCTGCGTCCCCACTCCGCCCCTCTGCAGGAGCCGTGTGCACGGGGACTGTTGTTTGGAAGCAGAAGCGTGCGGCCTGGTTTCTTCTTGTTTCGTAGCTGACCGGCTAGAGAAAAGGTAATTTGCACGGCGCGATGGAAGTAGACCGTCTCCTCTGCTAGCCGCTTCGCAGACATATGGCCTGCTTTCCCACCAGTTAGGAAGTGATTATTGGAGCAGCACAAACAGATTTTTTTGTCGAAGTGGAGGTGTGATTTTCTCAGGTTTTGCGAGAACACACACACACACACACACATATTTTTACCGCTCCAATCTGTTTTCCAGCAGCCCAGTGGCCGCAGGGCCCGAAAGGCCACCTTGAATATTCGGGACTCACATAGGTGTGCCTGGTGCAGTTTCTGGAAGTTTCAAGCATACCTAAGCTGACGGGAGGCTGAGCCACCAAAGATCAGGCCAGTTGGCGAAGGACCCGCGAGTACGGAAGGAAAGGTAGGGTGCGGTGAGAACAGGTGTGGGGGTGCGAGTCCCAAGTCCATTCTGCGTCCACAGGCAGGACGGCCCTTCCTGTCTCCCTACTCGCCCAGGCCCTCCCTTGTGACAGGAGGAACCACGACAAGGGCCGCCCCCTGCACACAGAACCATGTGACAGGGTTCACCCACTACGTGGGCCAGAACTTCTTTCTAAATTCACTATTGCTGGTTTAGCTCCAAGATCTCTTCGAAATAAAATTTAAGACTCACAAGAGACATTAGGGTAAAGAGAGCAGATGGAAGACATTCCTGTACTTTCATTACCTCCCTAATTACCTTGAAAACAAAAACTCGCTTGTTTTGTTTTACGGTACAGATCTGTGCTATCCAGTATGGCAGCCACTGGCCGCATGTGCCTACATTTACATATTTAGGAAATAAATTCTGAAATTTAGTTTGTGGTTTGCAGTAGCCACATCTCGAGCGCTCAGCAGTTGCATGCGGCCAGTGGCTCCCATACTGAGCAGCCCAGATAAAGAGCAATTCTGTCCTCACAGGTGATTCTACTGGATTCTGCCGGTATAGACCCACAAAGAGCAAAGGCAGTGGGGAAAGCACTGGGGGAGAATGCTGGGAGCTGGGTGAGGGCATAGGATGCGTGGTAGCAGCTGGACAAGTAGGAGAGTGACGCTCAATCCTAACCCAGAACTGGGGGGTGGTCGCCAAGAAGCCAGGGGCCCTTGACGCTGGTAAGGCCTGGGCAGGAGAACCAAAGCAAGCCACATGCCCTAACGCTGAAAAAAGGCCAAATCAGGATAACAAACTTTGCCGAAAGGATTAAAAACTGCCACCTCTCCTCTACCCTGACAAACACACCTTCTTGATGATATAAAGGGACGACGTGTTAGCTTGCTAGGACTCACTAACAAGGCGCTGAACGCGGCAGAGCTTAAAACAACACAGTTCTGGAGGCTGGAAGTCTGAAATCAGAGTATAGGTGAGGCCGGTTCCCTGTGAGGGCTTTGAAGGATAAACTGCCCCACGCCTGTCTCCTCGCTTCTGGTGACAGCCGCCAATCCTAGCATCCCGTAGCTTATAGGTGCACCGCTGTCTCCATCTACATGCGGCTTTCTCCCTGCCTCTCTGTCTTTACATGGCCTTCTGATAAACACACCAATTATATTGGCTTAGGGACTCTCTCTACTCCAATAGGACCTTATTGTAACCAATGACATTCTACAAGGACCCTATTTCTAAAGGTCACAATCTAAGGTGTTGGGGGTTCAGACTTCAATATACCCTACTCTTGGCCCTTCCCTTCTTTCCCACCCCCAGCTCGTCCAAGTCTGAGGGGCCTAGTCACTACTCCATCCATACCTGCCCCAAACTCTGCTTCTAATTAGAAAGATTGGAAGATAGGGGTGCTTGGGTGGCTCAGTCGGCTGAGTGTCCAACTTCGGCTCAGGTCATGATCTCGCAATTTGTGAGTCAGAGGCCTACATCGGGCTCTGTGCTGACAGCTCGGTGCCTGGAGCCTGCTTTGGATTCTGTGTCTCCCTCTCTCTCTGCCCTCCTCCTGCTCACACTCTATCTCTGTGTCTCAAAAATAAATAAACGTTAAAAAAAATTTTTTTTAAAAAAGAATATTTCTGAGACCTGAAAGGTATAAGTTTCTAGCCTAAAGGACCCATTAAATGCCTCGCACAATAGACTCACCCCAAGTCAGTCATCATGACATTGAAGAACATTGAGGACAAAGGAGGACCCGGGTGGCTCAGTCGAGTAAGCATCCAATTCTTGGTTTTGACTAAGCTCAGGATCTGACGGCTCATGGGATGGACCCCAAGTCAGGCATCACGCTGACAGTGAAGAGCCTGCCTGGGAGTCTCTCTCTTCCTCTCTCTCTGCCCTCCCCCCCCCCCACCCACAAGCACCACTTAAACTTGCACACTCTCTGGTTCTCTCTTTCTCAAAATAAATAAACTTTTAAAAAAAAGGAAGCTATTGAAAGATTTGTTCCATCAAAAGAAGAGAAAAAACTATAAAAATATGCATGAAACCCAACACAAGACATGATCAAAGAGTAAGCTTCAGACTTCCAGTTTTAGCTCCAACATGTAAATATCTTGGAAGTTGTCACCTACCATTCTTACAACATGAAAAACCTGGAAAACTGCAAATAATGACTTTTCTTGGACTCATCAGAGACCTACTGTTGCAGGACAAACCACCACCCCTAAATTGGGAGAGATAAGGTACACCCCAAATCGTAACCAAGATCTTACTGAGAGCAAAAGTCATACATTGGAGTCATAAACTGGTAGAGACACTTAAGTGGTAATTTTAACAAGCTGTTGGAGCCTGAGTGTAGACTGGCCTAAAAAAGAGAAACCCTTGGGGCTGCAGGATTGATGGGCTCTCACATTTGGGGGGGCTTTACTTCCAGGAACCCCACCAAGTTCTCACAATGAAGAATCAAGAAAGATCCCTACCATGGTTCTGGCAGGAGGAGGGAAAGTAATCATGTGTAACATGTCCCAACTATTCTCCGTAACAGAAGCCAATTCTCCAGGGAAGAAGACTGCCAGGGCTATCTCAGGTGGGGGAAGGACATAGCCCCCAATATAGTACCCTCTAGCTTTCCTATACTGCCTGCCCGGAAATGGTGGGGGAACATAGTTAACAGGGATCATGGTTTCATGAAAATAAGTTGGGAACACATATATAGCCTTCTAACACGAATCAAAAGAAAGCTGGAGTAGCTACATTAATTTCAAACAAAGCAGACTTCAAAGTAAGGGAGATTATCAGGAATAATGAAGAGTATTACATAAAAGGGTCAATTCTCCAAGAAGACATAAAAATCCCTAACATAAATGCACCTAATAACAGAGCATCAAAATGCATACAGCAAAAACTTATAGAAATGCAGGTAGGAGTAAACACATCAACTATTACAGTTGTAGACTTCAACACCATTAATCAGTAAATGATAGATACAGCAGGCAGAAAATCAGTAAGAGTATAGATGACTTAAACAACCAGCATGATCTCACTGACAGTTACCGAATATTCCATCCTCCAACAGCAGAATACATTTTCTTCCTCAAAGAGTATAATTCAATTTACATGATGGTGAAAAACAGCAAAACTAATCTGTGTTATTAGAAGTCAGAATATGGGTGCCTAGGTGGCTCAGTTGGTTAAGTGTTTGAGTGTTGATCTCAGCTCAGGTCTTGATCTCAGGGTTTGAATTCAAGCCCTACATTGGGCTCCACACTATGTGACACCTACTTAAAAAAGAAGAAGAAGGAGAAGGAGAAGAAGAAGAAGGGAGAGGGGGAGGGGAGGAGGGGGGGGGAGAAGAAGTCAGGATAGTGGTTACCTTTGGAGAGCGGGATAGGGATGGTAACTAGGAGAGATGTAAGGGATGCTTCTAAATAAAGTTCTACTTCTTGACAAGTGCATATGCCCTTTGTGATAATTCATCAAGATACGCACTTATGCTCTGTGTGCTTTTTTGTTTGAATACAATGTTTCAGTTAATTTTTAAAAAGAGAAACAAAGGAATCTCCTGGGATCGTGGAGTTGCCTGGGGGACACTCAGTTCAGATACCAAGAGAGCTGCCAGTCCACTTGGAGAAGCTTAGGAAGTCTCCCCAGGAAGATGAAATTGAATTGCTTAAGAAACATCTGCAATCAGAAGGAGAAAAGGCAAGGGTCCCAAGGATAGGGAGAGATGCGGATGGAGCTGTGTCTCCACAGCCTGCACAAAAGTACAGATGCTCTTAAAGAACTTTCTTCTCTCACAGAAGAAAAAAGGGGTGGGACTAGGGAGGTGGTCGATGACTTGAGCCAAGACTCATGGGATTTGGGTAAGAGGTGCTCCCAGACTCCCTGGTGTTCTCTCAACCTGTAAAATGGAGTCCGAAGGAAGAGAACTATTATTTTCTCTTCAACACGCTTGCTTTCATTAGGATGCATTACATATTGCCATATGACTTAGAGGTGGCTGCTTTATGAGAGAAAACAATGTCCCTATTCAAATTTCTCAAATCCCTTGAGACCGGGGTTAATTCCAAACTTAGCTGCAGTAAGTACACAGCTAAACGCCCCCATAATCTACTTGCTTTCTCTTTGCATGGTTTCCCCTCGTGGATGTTAGAAATGGCCTCTTTTCAATTTCCATAATTTTTCATTACAACAGGCAGAGGTCAAGAGAGCAGAGATAAATGAAATCATTAAATGGTCTCTCCACACTCTTTCTCAATCCCCGCACGTATTCATTCATCCATCTTTTCACTGAGGGTTTGCTGATGAATGTAAGAACAAACCAGTGAAGAAATAGATGATTTCATCAGAGTTTGCCAACATGCAACAAAACCCCTGTCAGCTGTTGATGCCAAAGAGCCTTGAAATAATCTAGATAGTGCCGACATCAAACGGACAGAAGAGAAACAGACAAGGGCACTCAACAGCTACATAAATCAACCATGAAAATCCAGGAAGGTTTTTTCCCCCCTGGGGTAACATTTTTGTAATTAACCTACAAACCTAAATTCTCTGGAAAAGAACCCGATGCGAAATCCCAAAGTAGTAATGAAATTCCCACTTCTTAGATTCGTGTTTCAGGCATGCCTCGATACTAACTTCTCATTTCCGCCTCTCCTATGCTAATCAGGAGTGAAATAAATACAATCTTCAAACCGTGGCCTTAAATTTAATCCCGGGTCTCTAGGGGGCCTTATTGCTTTTCTAGTCTGGCCTTCTCATTACACAGATAAGAAAGCCAAGGCCCAGGGAGACAGCAGGCTGCCCAAGGTCACGCAAGGTCGGGGCCCAACCCTGCCCCTACAGTACCTCCACAGGAGGGATCCCAAGTCTCAAAAGATGCCCGCGTCCCTGCAGCAGCCTGAGAGCCTGAGCTGGAACCGGAGATTCCCGGTGCCCGCCCAGCCTGGCCGCCAGCCCCAGAGAGCTTCCTCCACCCTCCTCCAAGTTCAGAGCTGCCTCCTCCCTCTGCTGCCAGCATTCGACTTCACCTCCTGAGGATACGGAAGCAGGCAGAGAGGAACCTGTCTGGTGAATGCAACCCCGAGAACCACCCCCTCCACGGAGCACTCTCCCCCATCCTCGAAGAAAGAACCCCTCTCTGGGTCTGCTTATCTCTGGGTCGACCCTCTCGCCGCTCCGCTGGGTCCTGGGCCTCCTCCCTCATTTCACCCTCTCCCTGGAGGTGAGCACCCCCTCCAGGCCCTCAATTACCGTCTAGTTCCCCCTGGCCCCCAGCATCCGGCCTGAGTACGCCTGCCAGAGCCCGCATGGACCACTCCCCAGAAACTTCACACTCACCTCTTCACAGGCCTCTCTACGCTTCTCCCTTCCCTACAACCTGTCCCTACAACCTCCTCCGAATCACTCGCCCCTCCCTCCCTTGTCTGCTAATCTCCAGCAACGATGAACTGTCTGGCCTTGGAGCTTCACGAGTCCTGCGCCCTCTGTGGGAAACACTATTCCTCCCCTGCCTTCTCCGTCCCCGACCCCCAACTGTTAAATGATACCTCCTAACTCCCAGGCCTCAGCATAGATGCCCTTCTTCCATGGATGTCCCCCAGCACTAGGAGACCCTCCCCTGCGTCCCCGGCTCTCCCTGGACCCCGCCCCCCAGAGCCGACATCGCGGGGTAGTCACTGCACCTGTGTCTACCTCGTTTGCCACGAAATGCCCCGCCACAAGCCTGTGTCTGGCTTAACAGCGTCCCAGGGGACGCCTGGGTGGCTCCATCTTGCTTTCAGCTCAGGTCAAGCTATCACAGTCGTGAGATCGAGCCCCTTGGGAGTCTCTCTCTCCCTCTCTCTCTCTGCCTCCCTCCCCTGCTTGCTCACTCACACTCAAAAAAAGAAAAAAAAGAAAGAAAAAGAAAAGTACCAGTTTGTCAAACTCTTAGTCGCATGATCTAGGTGTTTCCCGAACTAGGTCACCCCCAGACCGGGAGCACCTGGAGGCAGCAACTCTGTTCTAGCGACGTGTCCCAGTGCCCGGCGCACGGCAGGCCTTAACAAATGCGGCACCCCTGCATGAGGGAGACACTGCCTGCTGGGTAAGCCAGGACCCCCTGATCCTCCTGGGCTTAGCGGAAGGAGAGCCGCTGGTCTAGGTGACAGCCACTTGGGCCGATCGCACGTAGCCATTTCACGCGGGTCCCCACGCCCCACAGAGAGGAGTTCAAACCGATGGCGTCAACCCCATTCAGCAGAAGCCCGGCGTCCCGGCTTTAGCGGGCGGCGAAACGACACTGGGCCTCCCGTCATCAGAACTTCCTGTGCTGCCCGAGACGGGTCACGGGGGAATGCCTGATGCCTCCCTGGGAACAGAGGAGCAGGGGCCCGACCGGCTGCGTGGCTGAACTTCAGGGCATCTGGCCAGCCCTGGCACCAGGGCGGCGCCCCGGCCTTCAGCCCCAGCCGCACGCACGATGCTGCGCGCTGTGAAGGGCCAGGCAATGACCTTTGGACCCAGGGCTTTGCTGGAAAATTCAGCCACCGTGTCCTGGCCACCAAGGGCTGCTCGGGTGGTGACCCCATTTCAGCAAGCCGACCTGAAATCGAAGCAGCCTCTGAGAACACAGCCAGCAGCCGCTTTCTGCAGGATCAGGACTCAGGGAAGCCCTCAAATCAAACGTGTGGCTCCGAGCGGCTCAACTCAGATGTGTGTACCTGCTCCTGGGGCTGAGCCGCCAGCCCCCTCAGGGCTCCCAGCGTCGGCCACTCACGGTCCTTGCTTCCCCTCCCCCCGTCGTCCCTCACGGACAGCATTCAAGCCCGGGGGCAGAGCCATGTGTACCCCACAAAACATCACGTCGAGCAGCTCCCTGAGCGTTCTGGCGGGGGCCGCGACGTTGAACTGGGGGCAGTAGAGCAGGGGGCGACAACCAGAGACTTCTGGAGTTGGCGGAGCCTGAGCAGCAGCCTCCGCCTGCAAGCCACGGGGTCCCTGGGTGAGCTACGACCTCCCAGATCCTCAGCGTTCTCGTCTTCAAACCAGGGGTAACAATGGCGCCAACCTCACACGCATGATGAGGGGGGCGTGTCACTTACGCATGGCGGTGCTGAGCTTTCCTCTTCTCTTGGTAAACTGGCCATATTTTTATTGTCCCAGGAAAGAGAATGGGTTGGTTTCATGTCCTTTCGATAGACCTATCGTATTTCCCACGTTATTTCCTGCCCTGCGAGAGGTCACGGGGGAGAGGACGGCCCCTACCCGCCAAGGCCAAGCTTTGGCCGAGATTCCCTCCTATTCACTACTGGTTGAGGATCTGCATTCTAGAAGGGAGAGGTAGATAATACGCGATAAGCTTAATACATAAATAAGTTATGTAGTAGGTTAAAGGTCACAAGCAGTCTGGAGGGAGAAAGGAGCAGGGAAGGGGGGAGGGGGTGGGGGCAGGTTGTACATTAAATGAATCGGTCAACATGGACCTCACGGAGAGACGACATTCGAGCAAAGGCTGGAGTCAAACAGGGAGAAATCTGTGGAGAGACCATTCCAGACGCAGAGAATTGCTAGGATGAGGCTTTGAGGCGAGGGCGTGCCCAGCGTGTTTGCGGATGCCTCCTCAATACAGACATCTGGTCTACTCTTTGACCCCTGGTTCTGGTTCTAGGCGTCTGCTGGCAGCCAGCACAGGGCCCAAGCCTTGCTCGCGACAGTCCAAGTCTGGCCACGGCTAGGCGCTGATGCCCTGCCTCCCTGACCTGCCCAGATGTCTCTGTATCACCTCCTCCTGACAGGAGACCCCGCAAAGCGAACTGCACTCCAAGGCATCCATCTTTGCTCTTTCCCGCCCTGCGCTAATGCCCTGGTCAGCTGGCAAGGTTGGACTTCCTCCTCCAGCCTGCAACCGGGTCTCACCCCACTTCCCTCGTCAGGTCCCGCAGGGCGTGCTGCTGCAGCGGCCCGTGCACCAACTTCTCCTCAGATGCTGCAGTTAACCGGGTCAGGCAGCCGACCACACGCAGCCAGCTCTATCCAGTCACAGCTCACGGCCCCCAGGAGTGGTGGGCAGACTGGAGGTAGCCTTACAAAGAGAGGGCTACCTGGATGGACACGGATGGACAGATGGAGAGGTACGTGGACAGATGGATGGGCCACAGGTGAGCCGGCTTCGGGGGAGGAAAGAGCCCTATACTTCTGGGAGGAATGTTCTTTCACTCCCAAGCACTGTTTCCAGAACTCCCATCCCCACAAATATGGCCCCCCTCAGTTTCCACCCCTTCAATCCCAGATTCACACCGGAAGTGACTCCACCCACCTCCTGGCATCATTGGCTGTGGAGACGGAGATGCTTCCTGCGTCCTCCCCAAGCGTCTTAGCGCTCTATGGGCGGGCCAGTCGTTTTCACATCTTCTTCAGCAATAGAATTCTTTCTCCAAAAGAAGACTCATGAAGAGCTCCGGTAGACAAAACAGAAACGTGAAGCGGTCTAACTGAAGTGAAAATAAGGAGCATGGCTAGAGCGCGAACGCTGACCCCCCTCAGCCTACCCCTCTGCCCTGGATTCCGTGGAGCGCCATTCACAAACCAGCCAACAGACCTGAGGGGCTCCGGGAGCAGGGGGAGCCAGGGAAGCTCTTGGCCTGTGGCTCACGGCTTGGAGCAGAGTTACAGGAGGCCCCTGGAGACTGAGGGGAGTGTGTAAGTGTGCGTGTGAGTGAAAACGTGTGCGCGACTGTGAAAGGGTGTGTGTGTGTGTGAGAGAGAGAGTGTGCGTGTGTGAGAGTGTGTGTGAGAGAAACCGTGTGTGTGAGTGTGTGTGTGAGAGGGTAGGGCTGAGAGTACACGTGTGAATGTGTCCGGAAGCGTGTCCGTGTGTGAACATGACAAGGTGTGTATGTGAGTGTGTGGAGAGAGGCGTGACGAGAGACCTCAATACACAATTCACCCCCACGGGTTAAACACGCACAGGCCCTAGTCATGGCCGTTTCACCAAACGGCCATAAAACTAAAAGATAAATAGGAAATCCCTAAATTACAGGGATTTTTCTGAGGAGGGAGCGGGTGCAATAAAGTGCTATCTGAACTAAGTCAAACTCGCAGTGACCCCGGGGTGGGGGGGGGGGGCGGGCAAACAGAGAAAGGACCTGTTTCTCCCCATCAGTTGTCCCATAAAACCTTCTCCAAGGCCGAGAGTCTGGCTCTTGAGGCCCCGGTCAAGGACGGGTCTCCATGACTGAAGAGCACGGAACCTCCTGGAAACAGGCGCCCCGGTGGGGCAGCCGTCCTCATCCCTGAGCCCCGGGCAGCAGCCCCTTCCGGGGAGGAGCCCTCCCCTTGGTCACTCAGCACCCAGCAGGGGGTCGAACCCGGCCTCGGACTCTAGGGCGCCCAGAGCCCACCCCCACCCCACCCGGGGTGCTGCCAGTAGGAGCCCAGGCCTTCCTGTGCCCACTCCTCGTGTAGCTCCTCCTCCTCCCTCACGGCCACCGTCACTTCACAGATAGCACGAGCGAGTCTAAGCAACTTTCTGGAGACCACCGGCCGGCAAGCGGTCACATAGTGGTGTGCCCTGGTCCACGCCAGAGCCACACGCCACCCCCCCGAATGGCCGGAAGCTTGATCCCCGAAAGGCGCTTCGCTGAACTGGAACCTCTGAAGGAGATGCCAGTTATGATTCCATTCGGGGGTCCAGAAAAGGCTGAAGTCAACCCTCGATTAACATGTCCACTCAGAGAAGGCCGACAGTACAGCCCTACGGACAGCTCGCGTCACCTGGGCCTGGGGACAGAGCAGCCAGGAGCAGGGGCGAATTCTGGAAGGATGGGGCCGCAGACATGCACTCCCTGTCTCTCTCTCCCCCTGTCTCTCCCCTTCCCGTCTCTTCCTCTTTCTCTCCCTCTCTCCCCCCCTCCTCCTTCTCCACCCCCATGCCTGCTTTCCAAACCACCTGTCGGGGACTCCTCTCTCCCCCACAAGACGGGTTAGCCAGCTCCCTCCATCTCCCTGCTCCGGGGACCACCCCCCTCCAGCCTCCCTCACTTCCCAGCTTCCCCGCCGGAGCGGTGTCTGCAACCAAACGGCCACGTAAAACACTTTTCTCTTCACTTTTTCACAAAAGAAAAGGCCTTGGGCCTCAGAGCCCGTCTGCCCCGGCCAGCGCGTGCCCCAAGCAGATCCAGGACCAGGGACCTCTCCTGTGCCCGCTAGCCTGGCGGCTGTCACTCAGGGGAAGTCCCTGAGGACTCTGAGCCCCGCCTCTGGCCGAGGCGAGGTGCCCTGCCGGGGGCCGGGACCACAGAGGGGCTGTGGCAGTGAGTGGGGGGCAGGAAATCAATAGAAGCAGGAAAGAGGGGGAGGAGATAGCAGGGTTTAAAGAGCCAGAGAGTGAGGAAGAAGTGACGGTCTTTCCAGCACCTGCGAATGCCAGGCCCTAGGTCAGGTGCCTCGCCGCTTCCTAAGCGCCTTCTGGGGCCAGCCGTCACGTCCATTTGACAGACGAGGGCACTGAGACTCAGCCAGGTTAAGACGCTTGCTCTCAGTCACACAGCTGATAAGTTCCCAAACTGGGACTGGAACCGCGGCTCGGCCCTGGTGCCCTGCTGAGTGGGGGAGGACCTCGTTCCCGCAGGGAAGCGCCCCGGCGGAGCAGGGTGGAAAAGCGCGGACCTCTCTGGAAGGACATCTGAGACCAGGCAGCCGGCCAGGCCCCAGGGTCCAAGGTCCAAGAGTCACAGGGCTGAGTCTCCGGCGCGTGGCCCAGCGTCCAGGACACACTGGGCCTCCACTTTGATAACGCGCTGTGTCCCCAAAGGGCTGAATCTGCCCACGGTTTTCCTGTTTTCATTTCGTGACAGTGAGCTCACCGAACGCTCATTCGGCTGTGCTCGGAGAGCTTGGATTTCTCACACCCCCACGCCCTCACCCGCATCACACAGAACGTGCAGACGCCGTCGGCCGCAGAGGGAGGGACCGGGCAGCTGCCGGCCAGGGCGAGCTGCAAGCCCGGGGGCCCCAAAGGTGCTCGGCCATTGGGAGCTGGGGAGGGGGTGAGCACCGAGCCAACAGCCCGAGTCGAAAATCTTTAAGATTATGGGGCGCCTGGGGGGCTCAGTCAGTTAAGCGTCTG
>PITB01025126.1:0-23244 GCA_004024585.1 Paradoxurus hermaphroditus
GGGGAGGAGGACAAAAGGGGGGATGGAGGGGTGGGCAGGAGAGAAATAGAGAAGAGAAAGGTCAATGAATTCGGACTGACTCGTGCTATGGTCCGGGCCTGGCCTAGAAACTGGTACACGGTAGGAACTCCATAAATGATCACTGAACTCAGGAGTGTCCGCTGTGGACCAGGCTGGGTGCCAGGTGCTGAGTATCCAGAGTCAAACAAAGTGGACTTGATTTTTGCCCTATGAACTTCACAGGCTAGTGCAGAAGACAGAGGTTACAGAAATAGTCATGCGCAATAGTGATGAATGTCTCAGGCTACTGCTACAAGGAGAGAACGCCAAAGGCTGTCCTCGCCCCAACTTCAGACAGCTAGCCAGCTGTTCTCTTGCATTCGTAGTGATAGAATCTCTCTAACCCTTTCCCTAGTGTCCCAGGTCCTCTGGGGAAATCCCACCTACCACCTGCTGTCCTGGTTCTCACTATCTCTCCCCAGGACAAGACACGGGCAACCTATCTTTGAGAACTGGGTCCCATGTATAGGTTCCTTCCTCCTCTCCTAATGCACACCACCGCAGGATCTGGGGCGCGTGTGTAGAATCAGGTGCCTCTGCTAGCATCTGTGGGCCTCCTTTCCCCTTCCCATGCTAAGGAGTATGTGACCAGATTTGCCTCTGAAAGATGTCCTCATTCAGTCAACACTGACAGGGCTTACCATGTGCCAGGCACTGGGCACACTGACATGAGATGGATTTAGTCCACATCCTCCTTGTGGGAGAAACAGGAGGAACATCAATTCTGACCATACAACACGATGTGCTATGATTGAGGAAGGCCTGACGGCTGTAGGAGCTCATGGGAGGGGCGCCGAAGCCCATCTGGGGGTGGCTGGAAAGGTTCTGTGGAGGAAATGACCATTATTCTGTATTGAAACAGAGCTTTCCAGTTGAGAAACGGGACAGGATTACAGACAAAAGGAAGACCATGTGCAAAGAGGATTTCGGGAACTCAAGGATCGGGAGTTCCCGTAAGTCTGAGGTCCGGGGGACAGGCCTTCTCACCTGAGAGGACCTTTTTGAGATATCTGCTTCCTATCTCCCTCCCAGCCAAGAGCCCGACACCTGAATTCTTGGTCTCCTCCCCACCCACGTTCCAAACCACACCACTAGTGACCACGAGTGACACACACACATGCCCCCTCAGCGCTAAACAGTGCCACATGCTCTACATGCTCAGAAAAGGCCTGGCATCCAAATCCCTCAACCCGTGCTTAGTGCGCACTGGGGACTGTGCTAGGCTCCCGCGGGAGGCATCTTCCCAGAACACTACCCTCCAGACCCGCCCTCCACCTCCCCTGGTCTGAACTGAAAGCCTTAAAAATAAAGAATATTAGAGAAGAATCTTTATGGTGTCGCCATACCATTTTATAAGTGAGGAAGCTGACGTGCAGAGAGGTAGAGACTTGCCCGAGGTCACGCCACCTAAGTCAGAGCTGGGAGAGAGCTTAGGTTTCAAATCCTGGCTCACAGTTTTTCCCACTATATTGACCACACTGCTCTACCACATGAAGCAGAATAAATAGATGGCTCTCCCAGCCACCTCCACATCACACTAAAGCAGCAGGTAGACAAGAAAAAGCCAGGGTGATCTTCCTGCGTGTGTGATAAAGCCTGATGTGAACACTGAATAGACCTGACTTCCCTGGAGAGAGAGCCCTACGATATCCCCCTCTTTTGTCCCTTTCAGTATTTCTAGCATCTGGCCCGGTCTTCTCAGCCCTGCCAGCACCACACCCCAAGGCTTCACTGATGCTGGGCGGGAGGCTCTGGGAATGTGCTGGTCAGAGCTAGAAATTCGGCCACCAAGCCTGGGTCAAACGAGCAAGGAATGGAAGGTAAAGGGTCCAGGATAAGCTTGGTAGGAAAAAGAAATGAGGGGAAAAATACATTCTAAAATCTGCAAACATTTGGGTGGGTCCCTAGAAAGAGTGATTCATGTTCTTCACATTGTCATTCTGTCTCAACTCTGCTTGATGGATTTTAAATTTATCCTTCATTCCTACAATGTTTAAATGTCTCTCCCTCAGCACACACATGCACGCACCCCTCCCTGGGGTGCTCCCACTCCCTCTCCAGGCTTCAGCACTACCAGAAACTCAAGCAACCCCAGGTTCTGCCCATCGCAGCCTCCTGTCTCTCATGGTCCTACGTGGCTGAGACCCCTGGGCCACCCTCCTAGCTCTCACCAGGCCTCCGGGACCTGGCTCCTGGCATCTGCTGCCTGGCCCACCCCGCCCTCTCTCTCTCCTTACTAGATTCCCCTTTCCCAGACACTTTGCCAATCTGAATCACATCTTTGCCAAAATTACAGCAGCAATAATATGCACTGCAGAGCTCTGCTTCAACGGAATCAATTTTACAAATATCAAAACATGAAATTATCTCATCTTTCCTTTAAGAATTCCTGTTAAACAACCCTTCTATTATTGATATAAATGTTCATCAGGGGAATCTGTCGCCCCCACTGCCTGACAAGCTGGCCAGTCCCCAGCTCTGGCTATCATCAAACTGAGAAAACATCTACTATCTCAGGCAATTTAGGTGAGATGGAGTCTACATATTCCAAGGAAGGACATTTGAATCTACTCTATACTTAGCCTTCCCCCCACCTAGCCACCAAGTTCTGGCATCCCTTGAGTTCCTTGAGATCAGGAATTTTGTCTTCTCTTTTTATATCCAGAACCTAGTATTGAGTTCAACATATAGTAGGTTGTTGTGGTGGTCATTAGAACTGTTTGCAAAATATTCTGGTTATCCTTCCTTCTAGGCACATTCAGATGCGCTTCCTGGCCCCCTGTGGTTGAGTCCGGTCACATGACCATTTTGGCCAATGAGTTGTGAGTAATGTATGTCACTTCAAAGCTAAGCATTTAAATGCAGAATGAGATCTCTAGATATAGAGGGGCTAGCAAACCTTTTACTATAAAAGATAAGAAAATAAATATTTCACATATTTCAGGCCATGTAATTTTTGTTCAACTACTCAAACTCTGTTCTTATAGCATGAACACAGATAATATGTAAACGAATGTGTGTGATGTGTTTTGATAAAACTTTATTTATAAACTTTTGTAAACTTTGCTCTTTCAACTGCATCTCTTAGACTCCCTCATTGTTACTCAGTCTATGCCCACGAGGGCAAGTTCTACAGCAGCAGGCAAAAAGAGGGAATGGAGACCCATAAAACAGAATCACAGGTGCACATACCAAATGAGAAGTTTCCTGAGGGCAAAGCTGCTGTCCTGTGGTCCCCATCCCCAGTATCTCATGGAAGGACAACAGGCTTGCTGTTCTGAGATACTGGCCCAAGAATAAGCTAGTGAAATCTCCAAGGACACCTGTCTTATTCCTCTAACCCTTGCTTTCCACCCACCTCTCTTCTTATTCTTTTTTAAGTTTATTTATTTATTTTGAGAGAGTGCACCTGTGTGCACAAGTGAGCAGAGGAGGGGCAGAAAGAGAGCCAGAGAGAGAATCCTAAGCTAGGCTTGGGATTGATGCGGGCCTCAATCATACAAACCATGAAATTGTGACCAAGCAGAAATCAAGAGTTGGACGCTCAACTGACAAGCCACCCAGGTACCCTCTTCTTATTCTTTATTGCTTTGTTTGGCTAATGGGCAGAGGATAGGATTTTTTTTAATTTATTTTGAGGGGGTAGGTACAGAGAGAGAGAGAGAGAAAGAATCCCAAGCAGGCTCTGCACTAACAGCAGGGGTCAAACCCACAAACCATGACACCACGACCTGAGCCAAAATAAAAACTTGGATGCTTAATCCACTGAGCCACCTAGGCACCCTGGGGATGAGATTTTTAATTACAAGGGCCCTGAGGAGGAAAAATGACGAATCTGAAACCCAGTAGCCCCATTAAAAACTCTTCCCTTGCTTGTCAGTCCACACAGAGTAGCAGGGTAAGGGCTCTCCTACCCAACCCCCACTCCTGTACTGCCGAAGCCACTTGAGCCAATAGTCACACTCCTGCCTGCCTCTGAAATCTCTGCTCCTCTCTGCCTTCCAGAGTTGGGGTCAAGATCTTCTTCCATGGAGAAATATTATGTCATTTGTACCATCCTTCCCTTTATATCAGATCAGAAGTTTTAATTTTTATTTGTCTATTTTTGATTACTTCAGAAAGAATGGCCTATGCATCCCTTTGGCTTAGCTGTGCCTCCCAGGCCCAGCAGGGGAGTCCACTGTGCTGAGGACATGCATCCTTCTCTCACTGGGTTCATGTCCATCCCACTCCCACCTCTCCACTGCTCACTTTCTCATTCCTCCAGAACAGGTGCATCCTCCAGCCACCTTCTGAAAAAGAGATACACCAGGAAGTCAACAAAGCTTATACTCTTGTGAATGTACTGTCTTCATACCCTGCAAGTCTTGAGTCCGGCGATGAGGAGGAAGTCTCTACTGCATACACCACCTAGCACAGGCTGGGAGACAGTGGGCAGAAATGGGACTGATGGTACTAAAATGTGAGTGGTGGCCCTGGAGCTCCCCTGGCTTTGCTCCTCCCATCTGTCCTGCACAAGAAAAGGGCAGAAGGGTCCCCATCCCTAACTATTAGCAGTGAAAAATCACAAGGAGGAAACATTTTTAAAAATGTGACACTACACTAGTGAGATGCCAGGCTGAGTTCCTCTCTAAAAATGATTCTCTAGAGAAGAGAACGGATGGGGTTCATGGGTTTTCTGTCCAGCAAAAGGGAAGGCAGAGAATGTCCCTATCCATCGTCCTCACCCACCTGTTCAGAGAGGAGACATTTCTGGTGCAGAAATATTCATCTAAGGATTGTTCTTTTCAGAGTCAGCTTGCTACCCAACCACAAGGGAGGAACAAAAGCTGTACATTATTTTCATCTGCTGGGACCTCCTAAGACTGTAGTGCTCAAGCTTTAGTGTACCCCAGAATCATCTGCACTGCTGGCTTTTAAATGCAGATTCCTGAGACCTCCCTCCAGAGATTCTCATGCAATAGTTCTTGGATGCGCTCAGGAATCTGTAGTTTTAATAAACATCTCCTCCCCTAATCATGTCGTAAGAAACACTGTCCTAAAAGCACTAAGTTATGAGAGGTTGTGCTAAGCTGGTAAGAGGTGTTGTCCTGGATGAATTAGGATATCAAATGCCCCTAGGACCGTTGTCCCTCTCACCCATTTTCGATCTATATCTACATATCCAGGAGTTCCTTGACCCACCCCCACTCCCTGCAAAACTCTATCCTCCCCTAGCCTGGCATCGGTTTTTGCCCGTCCCACATTCTTCTCCATATGTCTATGTTGTTATGGTGACTGTTCAAGGATGGGCTAATGTCCAACTGCAATTCGACAGGCTGGTGCATTTTGAATGTAAACCAAGACCAAGGAAAAAACTCTGCTTCAAATACAGAATGATCATTAAGTCCACCAGAGTCCCTATAGAGGAGTCAAAAGAGCCCATGACCTGGTGCCAGAATCTCTGGGTTCAGGGGACAGTTCTTCCACTTGCTAGTCAAGTAACCTTTGGCAATGCTCTTCTCTTCTCTAGGTCAGTTTCTTCCATGAGGATAATAATATAACCTGTCCTACAGAAGTCTGTGCTGGGAATTAAATAAGATAGCACCTGGAAAAGAACCTGGAGACTGTAAGTCTACCTGCATGCCAAGTAAGAAGAGGAGAATACTAATATTAATAAGTACTAGCAATCTCCATCACACTCTACTATTTATATTGTGATAGAACCACAGAAGTAAATACAAAGCCAAATATTTACAAATATATCAAATACACTGAATATTGGCCAATTTAATGGGGTATTAATCATTGGCTGGAAATTAGCAACATCACTATACAGACATAGATAGACAGATATATTTTATGTAAAAGGGGAAGCCCTAAACATGTGACAAATAATCAATTCACCAAAGGATCTAGATGATTTGGAAAACGAGACCTCAAAAATGTAAGATGTGGGTGAGCCCTACTCACTTACACAGCCAGCTCACATCACAGACATATCTATCTCTACAGTCATTGGATTAATATCACCCCCTCACACACTAGCCTTTTAGCTACATGAAGGCAGAAACCACACTTGCTTTATTCAGCACTGTATCCCTAGCACCCAGCCTTTATAGACATTCAGTAAATATTTATCAAAGGAAGGCATGCAGGAGAGAGAGGGCAGGGGCAGGAAGTAGAGAGAAAAGAAAATGCTATGCAGCTTCCCACACAATAATTTTGCTATGTGGTAAAGTAGTCTTCTTTAAGAGTTACCTTCTGCAGAAATCCTTACAACTATACTTTAGTGGATAGAAGTGGCTCTAAGGGGATTCTACCTGCAGCTTTCCAATTTGCTTAAATATTCATCTTTACTATTCTGCTTTAGAAGCTGCTTCAAACCTCCAGAGGATCTGCCTGACTTAAAGAAGAATAGAAAAACTCTTTAATAAGGAAAGGAACTTAATACATGACTGTGCAGAAATCATCAGAAAAAGACAACAGATTCATTCAACGAACATTTATTCAGCACCTACTATGCGTTCGGAACTGAGAAAGGCACTGGAAATTCTTTATGATATCACAGTAGGAGTCCAGGAGGAAACCCAAGGGGTTAGACCCCGCACAATTATGAAAAAAAAATTTAGCACAGTTACTGTTTAATATAAAGTAAGAATTACTTCTGCAAGACTATCTTGAGAATCCTTGAACGTTTGTGACTTTTCTGGAATTTATTATTTCTATTACTCCTTCTACTTCCCTACAGCACCCAAACAAGACAGACAGGCAGATAGACAAAGACAAAACAAGTTCTTTTTCTGAGGAGGTGAAAGGGAGTAGAAAAGAAAGAACAGAATACCATTCCTTAGACAGTCTCTGGAAGAAACACCCACCAGGAGTAAGTAAAGGTTACAGCGGGAAAGAAAATAAATATTTCCACCCCTTGGACTTGCAGAAACACAGTCACGGTACCACAGCTGCCTGACCTGGGACAAAGAAGGCCTGGGGGGCAAACATCTAAGAGACCACAAGTCTCTGAAAGGTGTATGTCCAAACCACTGCAGCACCATGCTCAGACAACTCAACTCACAGTGCTGCAGAAACTTCTCCACCAGCCTCATTTCCATCAAAACACTTTTCAAGTATCAGTCTCAGGAGTACCAGGAGTCTCCAACTAAAGCCTGATAATATCCTTCCCACCCACGCAGACCCAGATTACTTGAATTGATTTCCTAAGAAGTCCTCTTTGAAAGACGAGTAAGTTACTGCTGCAGTGAATTTATGGGTGGGAGACAGCGGTGTTGGTGCAGCCAGTTAGACTCTCTTCTCTGATCAGAGTCCTAATACCAGCGCGTACTTCCAAAGACACCAGCTCAGCAGCAATCCCTCACTCTTCAACTCGAAGCAGGGAACTCTGTACTGGGAGAGCCAGTCTGAAACACCACATAGAGAAATAAGTGCAAAGCTCTGAGCCTGGCATTCAAGGAGTGGTCTCCACACTCCACAGTGGTCTCAGGAAGAAGGACAAGCCTATAACCCTTAAGGGCTCTGCATGTTAGCCAGGCATGAGCCCCTGTGGTGGTGGCTGTCCATTCCAGATGCTGAGCTAGGCTGCAACTGTCTGCCGGTCCTGGCTCCTCCGAGGGGTCAAGTTCAGATGTCAGACCAGTGTCAGAGCCCAGCCATGTCCAGCCACCTCCTCATCTGTGATCAAAGTTATGGAAGACACAAAGAAGCCTGCCAACAAGCAGATGTCAGGTCATGAGCTGGACATTCAGATGCCAGTGGAAATGGAAGAAGGATACACTGATGCCTCCAGAGCCTATCTGGTCTCTGAAAGCTTTTAGACTCTCCCCTTCATTGCACCATCACCTCTGTACTCTCTGTTCAATTTTATGCATTTTCTTTCTGGTCATTTATTGTGTATTTCACAATAACCTGCACAGACGTAAACAGTGGAGCTGCTGCCACCACCTCCCCACCAACCTAAGGGTACATGTTTCATTTCCCTTCCCTTCCCTTCCCTTCCCTTCCCTTCCCTTCCTTTCCCTTCCCTCCCTCCCTCCCTCCCTCCCTCCCTCTCTCTCTCTCTCTCTCTTTCTTTCTTTCAGCATCTGCATGTTTCAATGATGTAGAAGATGCGGAGCCATGGTCAATGGTACACTCTAAGTAAGCACAGCACTTCGTGGGAGCAGAGCATGCTCTTGGCTTGGCACAGAGTCCCAGGCTTCCCCAGGCAGCACCGTGCAGGATGATCATAGGACTGCACAGATGTGTGGAAAAGGGGAAGTGACACTTGAGATCATAGCATCACCTGACAAGAATCAAGGAACTGCTCTGCTCTGGGATGAAACAAGGAGGAAATGGACAAAATGAGTCTTGGGGTCTTTCCAACTCCTTTCTTAGTCCCTGAGCTCTGTCTCACCATTCTACCTCCACCCTTTAGCTGCTAGGGCCCTTATCCTGCCCTCTGACTGTTGCCAAATTCCTGCCTATCTTCACTATAATGTTCTACAAAAAAATTCCCCATGACTATGGAAAATTTTATCAAAAAATTAAAACTGGTCTGAAAACAATGTGTTTTTCTGATTTGCAAATTTTTGTATATATGGAACGTCTCATAGTTACCTATGTTGGGGAAAAAAAAATTATATGAAATTGGGAAGCACCGGAAAGGCTGGACCATGTAATCACCACACACATGCTCCAAAGTAGTTTATCTTGTCTTTCTTCTACCGTTTTTTCCCAGCCCAAACTTGAGTTCCCCAACACCGGGCTCTCAGAGGTGAAATCAAAATCACTTAAATACCTAAGCACATTCCAAGGTTCCAGTGCTCCAGGGAGATGGGTGGGCTCTTTGACAGCCAGGAAGTGACAAAGGGAGGTGAGGAAAGAACAGGGGCCTCTGCTAGTCTTGAAACCATAAAAATATAGGACTGCCCATTCCATTCAACACATGTTTTCCATGCATTTTAGCCTGACTTCTCCTATATAAAACTGGTGCCACTTTTACTGGAACTAGTTGAACTCCAGACAATATGGAAGCTCTGTGGCAAGAAGATCTTTCTTATCACATAAATTATAAACATAAATTATCACCTTTTGAGCCAAGCACCATACTGAAGGCTTTACAAGTCTTCTAGCTAATCTTCTCAACAGTCCTTAATTTTTTTTAATAAACTGAATCATACACTCATTCATCCAATCACTTATTTATACAACACACTTATGATAAGCACCTATTACATGCCAAGCATTGTGCTAGCATTAGGGCCAAAAACAGACCAGTAAACACATCCTGACTGGCCACTGTGATAAGTGCTCAAGTGGGAACAAAGAGTAAGTACTTTCTGAGTCCACAGAGGGCACTGGGGAGTTGGAGAGTTTCCCTGAAAGATAGGGTATTTAAGCTGTGAATGCACATTCTGTACAAAGCCTGGCAGAGAGGGTGGGAGTTGGGGTGGGTTGCAATTTAAACAGCATGGTCAGGGTAGGCCTCATTGAGAAAGTGACATTTGAGTAAACCTGAAGAAAGAGAAGGAGAGGGCAATTCAGATATTCAGGAAGACAGAAAAGGCAGTACAAAAACAGTACTGAAGGAGCATGGCTAATGTGTTCCAGGAGCAGCAAGGAGACCATGTGGCTAGAACAGGAGGAGTAGCAAGAGATGGAGTCAGAGACATAGTGTGAAGGGCTGATACATAAAGGTCCTTTGCCTTTTGCTCTGGGTGAAATGGGAAGCCACTGGAAGGCTTTAAGCAGTTAGGACATTACCCTAGCTATTGTTGAGAATAGTCAGGGATCAGAGTAAGAGGCCAGGAGATCCGTTGGCAGCTATTATAATAATAATACAGTAAGTGTGCCTGCTTCCTCTCTGGAATCCTGGGCGGAGAGAGCCATCCAAAGTGTTCTGATCAACAGGAGCTCAACACACTGCAAGGAAAAATGGAGGTAGGGTAGGAGTGGATAGAGCCAGAGAGAGAGGTCCTGAGATGGCCTGGGCCCACCCACTAAAGCTCCCATGTCCCCTGAGTGGTGAAGGAGAATCTGAAGATTTCCTATCTATAACACACAATCCTGCCCACAGAGAGGAGCAGGGGGATCTTGCAACTGTCCTGAAGGGACTCAAGGTTCAGATAAGGACCAGCAGCATGGCAGGGCACGCAGCTGCTGTAGCAGCCAAGACGCCAATGCCCATTCACAGAGAGGACATCTACACGTCAGCCACAGCCAGTTTGCAGCCAGCCCCTGCAGGCCCATAAGCCTGATGCCCCACCCGAATATCGGGACATGTAAGCTCCAAGAAAAAAAGAGTAAGGGACAATATATTAGTTAACTGCACCTTGCTGGCTCAGTCGGTAGAGCACGTGACTCTTGATCTCAGGGTTGTGAGTCTGAGCCCCACACTGGGTGTAGAGATTGTTTACAAAATTTTTTTTTAAAAAAGAATGATAAATCATGAGTTAACCAGAAAGCCTCTGGCCAGAACTAAGAAAAACATAAATTTGTAAAAATGAAGTTGTTTCCCATTAATGTAGCTAGGGACTCAGAAATCAAACAAGTTTCTGGAACTAATGAAAGCTACGTTTTTATAACCTGAGTTTTGTGGCTCAAATTCAAATCTGCTTCATAATGTATCACCAAAAAGAGAACTGAGATACAGCATAGAGATACAGTAGACATGACTCCATATGCTTTATCTGGATCACCTGTACTATCCATTCCTTGGAATAATTGGGGCAGAAATTCAGTAATGAAGGTTCTAAATATTCACGGTCATGTTTCAGGACTCCAGCTGTAACTTGGGCAGTTTTAATGTGGGTTACCATGGCATTGATTGTTTTAGCTTCATCCTAGGCAATGATATATATAAAATCATGATCTGATATGCTAATTATATTTTTATTCCTTTTTTCAGTTTTTTTAAAGACTTTGTATTTTAGACCAGTTTTAGGTTCAAAGAAAATTTGAGAGGAAGGCACAGAGAGTTCCCATATACCTCCTGCCCCCACATACACAGTCTTCCCCCATTGTCAACATCCCCCAGCAGAGTGGTACATTTGTTATAATCCATGAACATGCCTTGACACGTTACAATCACCTACGGTATAGAATTTACATTATGGTTGGGGCGCCTGGGTGGCTCAGTCAGTTAGGCATCCAACCTCGGCTCAGGTCATGCTCTTGCAGTCCATGAGCGTGAGCCCCACGTCGGACTCTGTGCTGACAGCTCTGAGCCTGGAGCCTGCTTCAGATTCTGTGTCCCCCTCTCTCTCTGCCTCTTCCCCACTTGCGCTCACTCTCCCTCTCCATCTCTCAAAGTAAACATTTAAAAAAATTTTTTTAAAGAATTTACATTAGGGCTCAGTCGAGCTTCCCTGCATTCTGTTGGTTTGGACAAATGTATAATGACATGTATCAACCACTATTGCATCATACAGGTATTTTTACTGCTCTAAAAATAGTATTGTTCTGCCTATTCATCCATTCCTAATCCCCACAACCCCTGGCAACCACTTATCTTTTTACTGTTCCCATAGTTTTGCCTTTTCCAGAAGGTCATATGGTTGGAATTATTCAGTATTTAGCCTCTGGGGATTGACTTCTATCACTTAGTAATATGCACTTAAGGTCTCTCCATGTCCTTTCATGGCTTGATAGCTCATTTCTTCTTAGCACTGACTAATATTCCATTGTCTGATTACCACAGTTTATCCATGCACTTACTGAAAAACATCTTGCTTCCAAGTTTTGGCGACTATGAATAAAGCTAAAACCTTGGGTGTGCAGGTTTTTGTATGGACATAAGTTTCAGCTCCTTTGGGTAAATACCAACAAGCTTGATTGTTGGCTCACATGTTAATAGTATATTTACTTTTGTAAGAAATTGCAAAACTGCCTTCCAAAGTGGCTATACCATTTTGCATTCCCACCAGCAATGAAGAGTGAGTGCTCCTGTTGCTCCAATTCTTGCCAGCATTTGGTGTTGTCAATGTTTTGGATTGTCACCATTATAATGTATAATGATATCTCATTGTTTTACATTTCTCCCATTTTTAATAATAAATCTTCACCAGTGAAAATCATCTAGCATACCACCATGTGGGAAACATTGTCCTTGTTGACATGCAGGCTCTACCTAAAGCGAGTAAGTCATCCAAGGTTTTAACACTGAACATGAATAGAGGACATTAAAGACTACCTAAGCTATTCTCCCAGCCATTGCTTGAGTCAGGCATTCAGCCTATGTGTGAACACCTCCATTGACAGAGATCTCACAGCCCCCAAGGCAACTATTCCAACTTTAGATAGCTCTATTAGGATGTGCTTTCCTATTCTGAGCTGAAATCAATGTGTGTCAACACAAAAATCAATGGACTGTGAGGAAAAGTAATTCATTCGCCTCTGCCCCACTGCTGACACTCAAGAAAAAGAGGATGTAATCAACAATAAAAACAATGAGGAGAAGCCAAAAATCAATGTGTCTCCTGTCGAAATAGTTCTCCACTGAAATAATTCAGTGTTTTCTCAATTGACTCAGAAGACCACAGATTTTTCAGTGGCTTCTTTTCCTTCCTCCACCTCTTCCTTTAAAAAAAAAATATCTTTGAGCTTTTTTTTCCCAGTGAAAAGCTAATTGTAACTTTCTTGCAAGCCATTACTTTTTGATTCAGGTTATTTTGGGAAGTCTTAACTCCCACAACCTCAGAAGAAGGGCATAAAGGGCACGATAAGAGGATGAATGTTTAAGGGATTCAGAAGGTGGCCTGAGGGGACTCATGAAAGATCAAGGTTCACCTAGAATCTGTAGAGGAGATGCTCCCTCACATTCATGCCCTCATAGTGTAGACAGAATTTCTGAGGCGATAGGCTGCACAGCAAGACCACCTGGAAGGAAAAGAGTTCTGTTTCTAGTTCTCTCTCTATTGCTTTTTGCCCTTTGATCAAGCTGAAGGGCTGATCTGTAGGGATGGGACTACAGATGTCTAAGAGGTGCTTGGTTTTGCTTGACAAAGCTGAAGTCCTTGGAAACTAATACAAGAGTCGGTCCAGCTGTGCTGCTCAGGCATCATTCCCGAAAATAAGACAGAATGGAAAGCTGTCACAGTGAAAGGTGACCCAGGTTGGGTGTGGGAAGACAGAGAGGTGTTAGTGCTCCATGAACCCCAGTCTCCTTCAATGAGGCCCAACGAGGGAGAGCACTCCCCATACACAGCCCAGCTCCAGCCACCAGGAGGATTTCCCTCCAGAGGTCACCAAAAGAGATCGTCCTCCTGGCCCTTCTGCCCCTTCCTGCATCCCTAGTTTTGTCGCTTACCAGCTTAATGTCAGTGAGCCAGTCAGCCCTCTCTCTGGGCCTCAGTTCCCTCATCTGTAAAATGCAGGTACAGCCCTCGCCTCCAACAGATTATAAGGATCAAATAAGACAAATGTGAGAAAGCATGTTTTAAGGAGGAAAGTGTTATTATCACCTTATTTAAAGTTTTATGATATCTTCTTTCCGGTTTTCAAAGAAATAAGGAGGAAAAGAGTAGTTGTTGCTCATACTCTGGAGACCTTAAGAGAAATGAGAATTAAGCTGATCCTTCCCTCAGCTGAAGCATCTGGGCAGAGCCAGTGGTCTTCATAGGTGTGGAGATGGCAGCCGTTTCATTTTACAACTGACTTCAGAATAAAGAGAAGTCAAGAGTCAGCCCTCTGCAGGACCCCTGTGGCCTGTGCAGCCCCCCATCACCCCGGGGTTGAAGCAACAATGAAAAACGGAGCACCAGAAAAGGGATAGGAAGCATAAGAGGAAGAGGTGGCTTCCCTGAGCAAAGTGCCATTTATAAGGCAACATTATAGCACACTAGCAGCAGGCTGGCTAATTGATTTGTTTCTGGTACAGGAGCACCTGTTTCTGCAAAAATGAGGTGGCCACCAGCTCTGTCATGGTTGCTAGGAGAGCATCCAGGATCTCCAGGGTTACTTTGTCCCAGCCAATGGGGCAAGGGCTTTTTGAGAACCAGGAGAGTGCCCATGGGAACTGCCTGCAGGACAAGAAGGGCAAGGATTGCCCCATTGTCAGGCCTGCACCTGGAGGCCCCAGGGCTGAGGAGCTGGGCAGGAGGTAGAGAGGACAAGAAGGCAGAATGGGAGGGATGCCAGGTCTGAAAATGGATTCTAAGCATCATTAATGTGACCCATTCAAAAGCTTCTCTCACTCTCCTCCTTCTCTGGAGCTTTCTTAATGGGCTCAAGAGGAGACTAAGTCACCCAGCCCAGATAAGAAGAAGCTGGGCAGCTTAGGGACCCAGGGCAGAGTCCTAACTGCTATTGATTTTACTGAGATCCAGTGAGCAGAAAGGGAGCATAGGTGGTGTTGAGATGGGGCTGATGCTCCTGCCTCTTCCAGAAACATTCTGAGAGCTCCCACAGCCCCTGCCCTTTTCCCTGTGTACTCTGTTTGGTCAGCTCTTCAATTCCCTCATCCAGAGACAGAAAGCCTATCTTCAGAGCTCCAAACCACCCTAAAAAGTCCCAGCCATTCCATTTGCAAGGTTTTTCCATTTACAGAGGTTTTAAAACCAGCCCAACTGGTGATACTTTTGCATCTTTTATCTCCCAAAATAAAGAGTCCAGTATTCTCCCAATTCCCAGAGGAAAAATTAGTTAATGGAAAGAATCTTCTCAATATTAAGATTTCTCTTCTGTAATTTTTTTCTTAAATTCATAAATTCTTCCTTATGCTTGTCTACATAAAAATGTGGTGGTGGGTGAATTTTTTTTTAATGTTTATTTATTTTTGAGAGAGACAGAACACTAGCAGGGGAGGGGCAGAGACAGAGAGGGAGACACAGAATCCAAAACAGGCTCCAGGCTTGGAGCTGTCAGCACAGAGCCTGATGTGGGGCTTGAACTCGGGAACAGTGAGATCATGACCTGAGCCAAAGTCAGACACTTAACTTACTGAGCCACCCAGGTGCCCCGGGTGATCTTATCTGTCTTAGCATAAACTATTTTTAAAAATTGTTTCTTCTTCTTGGGGCACCTGGTTACTTAGTGTCCGACTCCTGATTTTAGCTCAGGTCATTATCTCACAGTTCATGAGATCAAGCCCCATATCGGGCTCTGTGCTAATAGTGCAAACCCTGCTTGGGACTCTCTTTCCCTCTCTCTCTGACCCTCCCCTCTCCAACAAAATAAAAAAAATAAAACTTAAAAAATACATAATTAAAAATAGAAACTGTTTCTTAATGAAGAATAATTGACACAATATTATTAGTTTCAGGGATACAACATAGAGATTTGATATTTATATACATTTTGAAATGGTCAACACAATGTCTAGTTATCACATGACGCCATACAAAGTTGTTTCAATATTACTGACTATATTCCCTATGGCTGATCATTCCATCCCACGTCCTATTTATTTTATAACTGGAACATTATCTCTTGATCCCCTTAACTTATTTCATCCATTCCCCTACTCTCCTTCCCTCTGGTAACCATCAGTTTGCTCTCTGTATCTATGAGTCTATCTCGTTTGTTTTTCATATGAGTTTATTCATTTGTTTTATTTTTTATATTCTATATATAAGCTAAATCATAATGTATTTGCCTTTTTCTTACTTATTTTGCTTGGTACACTACCTTCTATGTCCACTATGTTGCCACACATGGCAAGAATTCTTGGTTTTATGGTTGAGTGATATTCCTGTGTGTGTGTGTGTGTGTGTGTGTGTGCGCGCACGCGTGCATGTGTGTTGCATCATCTTTAGCCATTCACCTATCAATGGACACCCAAGTTGCTTCCATATCTTGACTGTTGTAAATATAATGCTGCAATGAACATAGGGGTACATAATAAGTCTTTTCAAATTAGTATTTTTGTTTTCTTCATATAAATACCTAGATGTGGACTTGCTGGATTGCATGGTATTTCTATTTTTAACTTTTCAAGGAACCTCCATATTGTTTTCCATAGTGGCTGTGCCAATTTACATTCCCACCAAACAGTACACAAGTGTTCCCTTTTCTCTGCATCCTTTCCAGTGCTTGTTATTTCTTGTCTTTTTGGTAATAGCCATTCTAACAGGAATGAGGTAATAGCTCATTGTGGTTTTGATTTGCATTTCCTTGATGGATAATTATGTTGAACATCTTTTCACATGCCTATTGGCCATTTCTATGTCTTCTTTGGAGAAATGTCTATGCAGATCCTCTACCTATTTTTATTGGATTTTTTTTACATTGAGCTGTATGAGTCCTTTATGAATTTTGAATGTTAACCCTTTCTTAGATATATCATTTACAAATATCTTCTCTCATTCAGTAGGTTGCCTACTCATTTTGTTGATGGTTTCTGTCACTGTGTGATTTTTTTTTTTTTTTAGTTTGATGTAGTCTCACTTGTTTACTTTCGCTTTTGTCTTCATTTCAGGTGACAGATCCCCCCCCCCAAATCACTAAGACCAATGTTAAAGAGCTAACTATCTATGTTTTCTTTTAGGCATTTTATAGTTTTAGGTCTTACATTAAGTCTTTAATCTATTTTGAGTTTATTTTTGTATATGGTACAGGAAAGTGGTCCCGTTTCTTTCTTTTTTATGTGTTGTCCTGTTTTCCCAACACCACTTATTGAAGACACTATCTTTTTCCCATTGTATATTCTTGCTTCCTTTGTTGTAGACTAATTGACTGTATACGTGTGGGTTTATTTCTGAGCTCTCTATTTTGTCCCATTTATCTATGTGTCTGTTTTAGTGCCAGTACCATACTACTTTGGTTACTAAAGTTTTGTAGTATAGTTTGAAATCTGAGAGCATATCTCCAGCTCTGTTCTCCTTTCTCAAGATTACTTTGGCTATTTGGGGTCTTTTGTAGTTCCATACAAATTTTAGGATTATTTGTTCTAGTTCTATGAAAAATGTCATTGATATTTTCATAGGGGTACATTGAATCTGTAGATTTTGGGGAGTAGCATAGATATTTTAACAATACTGACTCTTCCAATCCATGAGCAGAGTATATCTTTCCATTTATTTGTTTCATCTTCAGTTGCTTTCATCAATGTCTTAGAGCTTTCAGAGTGCAGATTTTCACCTCCTTAGTTAAATTTATTCCTAGGTATATTCTTTTTGATGCAATGGTAATTGGGCTTGTTTTCTTAATTTACCTGATAGTTCATTATCATGGTGTAGAGAAATACAACAGATTTCTATATATTGATTTTTTATCCTGCAACTTTACTGAGTTCATTTATTTGTTCAAATAGCTTTTGGTTCTCAGCTTTAGGGTTTTTTATGTATAGTATCATGCCATCTGCGAATAGCGAGTTTTGCTTCTACCTTTCCAATTTAAATGACTTTTATTTGTTTTTCTTGCCTAATTGCTGTAGCTAGGACTTCCAAAATTATGTTGAATAAAAGTGACAAAAGTGGACATCCTTGTCTTGTTTCTAATCTTAGAAGAAAAGTTTTCAGCTTTTCACTATTAAGTATAATGTTAACTGTGGGTTTGTCAAATATTACCTTTATCATGTTGAGGTACACTCCCTCTATACACACTTTGTTGAGAGTTTTATCATATCTGGTTGTTGAATTCTGTCAAACGCTTTTCGTGCATCTATTGATATGATCATATGACTTTTATCCTTCATTTTGTTAATGTGGTATATCACATTAATTGATTTATGGATATTGAACTATCCTCAAATCCCTGGAATAAATTCCACTTGATCATGATGTATGATCTTTTTAATGTATTGTTGAATCTAGCTTATTAATATTTTATTGAAAATTTTTGCATCTATGTATATCAGCAATATTGACCTGTAATTTTGCCTATTGTAGTTTCTTAACATAAGCTATTTATTTTAGGTTAAATAGACCTTTGTTTCCATGTTATTCTATAAAGAGTAGATGTCCCACTATTTGGACAAGTTATGAGAACAAAAATTCTACCTTTTAACTGAAATAAAAAGGAATCACAGGGAAGGTGCCTTTAATGTGGCCATAGTTACTCTTGTCATCAAAGTTACCAAAGCTATCAAAGCCATGATTTTTTAAAATATATACCATTTGGGGCACCTGGATGGCTCAGTCAGTTAAGCATCTGACTCTTGATTTTGGTTCAGGTTCTGATCTCACAGTCATGAGATTGAGCCCTGCACTGGGCTCTATGCTAGGCATGGAGCCTGTTTAAGACATTCTCCCCTTCTCCCTCTGCCCCTCCTCTACTCTCTCTCTCTTCTCTCTCAAAAAAAATTTATATGTGTATGCATGCACACACACACACACACACACACACCGTCTAACAAGCCCAACTGGTGATACTTCACTGAGAAAAATAAAGCAATCAGAAGATAATTCCACAATCTCCCATAACCATATCTACCCACATACCACACAGTTATCTTCCCAAATAATATTATAGATAAATCCAGCATGCCTCTCTCTATCTAAAGTCAACCCCTCTTAGGGGCACCTGGGTGATTCAGTCAGTGAGCGACCAACTTTGGCTCAGGTCATGACCTCGTGGTTCATGAGTTCGAGCCCCACATGTGTCAGCCTGCGAGCACAAAGCCCACTTCAGATCCTCTGTCCCCCTCTCACTGCCCATCTCTTGCTTGCACTCTCTCAAAAATAAATAAACATTAAAAAATACATTAAAGTCAATCCCCTCTTCTGGACACAAGTTCTTATCTCTCCCACTCAAGGACAATACTTTCTCTTTTACATAATCAAATTTTCACTCTCTATTGGACTATTCCCATCAACATACAGGCATAGTGTTATTCTCTCATCCTAGGAAAAAACAATTCCTTCTCCAGCTATTACCCCATTTCTTTTCTCCTCTCTGCAGAAAACTCTTCAAAAGAGTTGTCTATACTCATTGTCTCAGTAATCTTCTTCCCAATATTTTTTACATCAACTTTAATCAAACATTTCTCTTCACAGATTTTGTGAAGGTCACCAACAACCTCCACATTGCTAAACCCAATCATCAGTTTTTCTTGTCATACTTCACATGGTAATAAACTTTCAAAATGACCCCCCACCCTCTGGTACTCATACTCTTGTGAGTCTCTTCCCAAGAACATCCAGAGGTGATGGTATAACACTTCCAAAATTAGGTTACAGAAGACTGTTACTACTCCTCAGGTGCTCTTTTGCACTCTATTTCTCTTGGATCATATGAGAAGAAGCTGCTACCATGTCATGAGGCCACCCAAACAGCCTATGGAAGAGTCCACATGGCGAGGAACTGAGGTATCTGGACAACAGCCAGTGAGGAACTGAGGATTTCCAAACACTGCAAGAATCTGGAGTAGAATTCTCAAGTCCCAGTCTAGACTTGAGATGACAGAAGCCCCAGATGAGAGCTCGACCACAACCTTGTAAGAGATCTTGAGTCAGAGATACCCAATTTAGCCAACCTAGGTATCTGACCCTCAGAAACTCTGTGATAAAGTGTTTATTATTTTAAGCTACTAAGTTTTATAGAGATTTGTTACACAATAGGTTACTAACATACTTGACTTGTCCCATCATTTGACAGGTGATCACTCCTCCCTCCTTGAAACACTTTCTTAGTTCAGCTTCCATTAAGCCACTCGGTCTTGGTTTTCCTTCTACCTCATGGATCACTTTCCCCTCAGCTTCTTTTGTTGATTCTTATACTTCTGCCCAACTTTTTTAAGTTAAGGAGGCCCAGAGCTGGCCCTTACTACTCTTCTCTTCTATGTCTACACTCACTTCCTTGGTGACCTCATCCAGATTCATGGCTTTAATCATTACCAACTATATGTTGTCAATTCCTAAGTTTATATTTCAGCCTATTTCTTTCTCCCACATTTCTGACTCATATAACCAATTGTCTGCCTGACTTTTCCACTTGGAGAGTTAATATTCAGTTCAAATTCAACCTGGTCAAAAGTAAACTCCTAATTTTCCCCACCCAAAGCTGTTCCATATTCTTATGAATTGATGACATTCTCCTAGTTATTCAGACTATCCTTGATTCCTATCTTTCTCTTATACTCCGTATCCAATCATCAGTGAATCCTATTGACTCTACCTTCAAGAATATAAGATCCAGTTGCTTCTCATCTACATTGCTACCATTCTGGTTCAAGACACCATCATCTCTCACCTGGATGCAGCAATAGGCTTCTAACTGGTTTCCCTGTTTCCACCCTTGACTTTCTGCAGTCAGTTTTGGACACAGTAGCCAGTGTGCAATGTGATTCCCTTAAACAGGCAGATATCATCATTCCTCTCTACTCAAAATCCTGTGATAGATCCCCTTTTTCTTTAGAGTAAGAGTCAAAGCCCTCCCAATGGCCAGCAAAGCCCTACATGGTCTGGCTTCCCTCTTCCTCCCCTGACTTCATCTCCTCCTATTCTCCCCTTACTCTGCTCCAGCCACACTGACCTCCATGCTGTTCCTAGAACATGCCAGACACACTCCCACAGTATTTGCACTGCTCTTTCTTCTGCATGGAATGCTCTTCCCCTAAATATCATTATGATTCAGTTCCCTATCTCAAGTCTTTGCTCAAATGCCACCTTGTCAATGAAGCCTGTCTTGGTCATCTTATTTAATACTGCACACTGCCCCTACCCCTAGAACCCCCGAGCCTCCTTATCCTACCTTTATTTTTTTCCATAGCACTTAGCATTTTTTAACATGCTAGAAATTTTATTCATTTATATTATTGTCTATCTTCCTTTGCTAAAATTTAAACTACAAAAAGGCAAGTATCTTTAATTCCCTGTTACGTCCAAAGCCCTTAAGATGGTGCCTGACATATAGATGACACTAAAAAAACACTGTTGAATGAATGAATTTATAACTACTATCTATAATTATTATGAAAGCCTCAGAATTTGTTATTATCCACGTTTTAGAGATGAAGAAACTGAGGAAAAGGGAATTGACATTTCTCAGTCTTACTATGTGCCAGACACTTTACATACATTATTTATTCCTCCTATGTTTCAAGACCTCGAGAAGTTAAGTAGCTGTCTAAAGTTTCACAAGTGGTGAGGAGTCAAGTGCTGGTGTGAATTCAGGTCTGGCTGGCACTACAGCTCCTGAGGATACCCCCAATGCTTTTCCCATTCTTTCATCAAACCCCCACTATACCCGAGACTGGTCAGGGATCAAAAGTCACATGAAACAACTGTCATTAGCCCAGAGAAGCCACCACATCACAATTTCATGGCATCCCTTTAGGGTCCCGGCCGAAGGCCAGCAGTCAATCTCCACCTTTCTGTCCCCAGGTGCAGGCACCAGTCCCACCTGTGACTGACAGAGACACAAACAGCTCCAGTCCCTCAAACCCACAAACCAGGGAAGAGGTTCTTGGTATTCGCTTTTCAAAAGTTGTAAACATTTTTCCAAATATTTGAAATATCAGGGCTTTCAAAGCCTTTAAGGCCAGATGAGTACACATTGGCCCACAACTTCTTAATGCCTCCACCAAAAAAGAACCCTAGCCCTTATCAGTCCAATCCTCAAAGACCTGAAGACAGCATAAAATCAGTGATGTCACTCACAACCAATGGTAACAACAATTAACACCGTACTGGCTCTTTCAACATGACAGAAATTCCTTAATGCTTACATACATTACACCTCTTATAATCATCACAACAATACTATAAGGAGGTTACTATTATTCACCCCATTTTATAGACAAGAAAAACTGAGGCATGGAAAGGTTCAGTAACATTCCTAAGGAACCATAACTAGTAAGTAGTAGAGCCAGAATCTGAGCCCAAACAGCCTATCCCCACAGCCTGTATTTAACAGATACGCCACACTTCAGCATGAAAGCGAGTGGAACATGTCAACAACACCTGCCGCTGCCGGAGCCTCCAGCACTCCACAGAGCAAATCCATTCATGCTCACGGACAACACCTAGAATGGAGGTGCACTGACATATCTTCTAATATAGCTACCGACATTTAACTCCCTTAACATTTCACAGACCCCATCCTTACCTTCCTAAAGAACCAGCCCTACATCTTCCACTATATCGGTCATTTATTACTCATTGCAAAACATGACATTTCAAAATTGCCACCAGCACACACTATCTTCATACTCTCCTTTCTCAGTCTGCTCCCATCTCGGCCCCTCTCATGACTGTCTTCTTTTTTCTTTTTCCTTTTTTTTTTTTTGCCAGCTACCCATTAATTAAGGGAAGCTTCCTTTTGATCCAAGAGCCACGATTTGATATTTGTATTGTATTGCTCTTATTCCTAAAGCACTCCCTTTCAGGAGGCTCGTTAATCATTGATCACACATATTTCTACGTGCCTTGCTTTTCCTTCTTTTTTAAACATTGACCTTATTTAAGTTTTAGGATTGCATAAATTTCCACGCAGTGGATGTTGGTCAGTCATCCACTCTGTGGCTGATTATAGTGGTGACATCTCTGAAATATCTCTCTTTGGGAAATCTATGATTTAAGCAAAAAGTGAATGCAATTTTAAACCTTTTTAAGATTTCTAAAGAGAGAAAGATCCCTGTGGACTAGAGGAATCAGAAGGGTTTCGTGGAGGAGGTGAGGATTGAGCTGTTCTTGAAGAACAGAAAGGTTGGATTTGGCCAAAAGGAATCTTATATACAAAGGTAAGGAGGCTGAAGTTAGTAAGGCTTAGTCAAGTATCAGAAAAAAGATTTCCAGTGGTGGGCACCTGGGTGGCTCAGTCAGTTGAGCACCTGACAACTGATTTCAGCCCCAGTCATGATCTCACAGGCTCATGAGATTGAGCTCCACATGAGGCTTAGTACTGACCCCGCAGAGTCTGCTTGGGATTCTCGCCTTCTCGCTCCCTGCCCCTCCCCCACACTCGCTTGTTCTCTCTCTCTCTTTCTCTCTCTCTCTCTCTCTCTCTCTCTCTCTCAAAAATAAACAAACATTTAAAAATATTGCCAGTAGAGGAAAATGGGAGATAAGATCAGAAGATAAGATCATTTTAATGCCAAATGAAAAGACACTGAGATTATATTCTGGAACCACCAAACTGCCTGTGCTTTACACTTCTGTGCTAACCTGCTACAGAATAATATTCTGTGCCTATCATCCCAGGGTCAACAAGATGCTCTCCTTCATTTACCCAGCACTTGGCCTAGGATAGATCTGTCCCTACACACATACACACACACACACACACACACACACACACACACACACACACATCTGGAATTATTAACCAGAT
>PITB01025127.1:0-23240 GCA_004024585.1 Paradoxurus hermaphroditus
CCCCTTTGGCCAGGATTCCAGAGCTCCAGACATGCTGAGTGCCTTTGCGGAGCCCGTGCTATCATGGTCACAGGCCGCTGTCTACGCCCAGCCCAGCCCCACACTGGCTCCAAGGCTGCCAGCAGGGACCCTGGACTCACCTGGGCATCTAACGTCACTGGGCCTGTGGGGCGTGAACCCAGCCCATGTGCTGCGGGGGGAAAGTTGTCACCAGGACCAATGACGACTCATGTGGGTGTGCAGACGCGATGGACGTGTCAGGAGCCAGGGTCTCTGGTGCAGGTGCAGCGGCCGTGTCTGTGCTCCGGAGGGGTCACATCTGATTACGAGCTGGGTCCTGGGTGCAGGAAGCCCAGTGCCCAGGCTGACTGGAGTGGCGGGGGTGGGGGGGATGCCTGTGCCTCTCGGGGGCTGTGGGTCCGAGCTGAGCCTTCTGGGTGCACCAGAAGTGTGGCCAACTTTCTCCTGGGGCTCGGAGGTGATATTGTGGCCTCGAGGACAGAGCGATCTGTCTGCCGGTCTGGGGTGAGGCCCAGCACCCATGCACGGAGCGGGTGGTGTCTGGAGCAGGTGCCCGTCCAGAGGCCCCACTGGGCCCTCCCACTTCATGCTTCTACCTGCAGCCCGGCCTGAGCTCTCCTCCTTCCTCCTCACCGCCCTCACCACCTTGCTCCGGGCTCTCCGAGGGGAGGTCTGGGCCGGCTTTTCTGGAGACATGCACTTGGACCTGGAGGGGAGGGTCCAGCCACCGTCTCTCCAGTGCAGGTGCCCACCAGGGAGGGGTCCGTGGGAACCCAGCACGGGTGTCCCAGGGGTGCGGTGGAAGGGCATGGGGCCGGGGAGCTTCAGGGCTGCTCTCCAGACTCTTAGAGTCGCCCCGAGTGTGGGGGACAGGTGGTAACACCCAGCACACCCAAGGCAGACACAGAGGGAGTCTGGTTGGAGCAGTCCTTAACTGAGTCTCCTCCTCTCCACTGAGGTATCACTCAGTGCCTGCCCGAGTGCCTGCCTGAGCTATAAGCACCGCCTAATTCCTGGTTTAATTTAAGTCTTAGTTCAACGAGCTGGACGGAATTTGGCTTCCTCGAGTGCCCTTTGGCTTCGGCTCTTTCTCGGTGTGGAAATGGGCCCGTGCTGGGGGCTGCGGAGCACGATTCACGGGGTCCAGGAGCGGGTCTGCGTGGCAGCGACCAGGTCTGTGGGAGTCTGGAGCCCCGTCCATGAAGCCATCGGGGTGGGGACGTGGGGTGTCCTGACTGCTCCCACCGCAGTGTCCGCTCACTGAGCCGTCCGGCTAAGCTTTATTGCTAGACAAGGAAACATGTGACGCCTCCTCTGTGCTGACAAGTGCGTTCTGCTAGGTGGTCCCCGGCGTGAGCTGCGAGTTCACACCGCACCTAGCCCCTGCCCCGCCCGAGCCACAGGAACCGCAGAGTCACTTGGAGGAGCAGGGCATGCCCCCAGCAGACCGCCTAGCCTCTGCCTGGGCAGGCAGCGCCCCGGGTCCCCTCCCAGTGTGGGAGATGGAGGGGCCTTGGCCGCAGGAGGGGGGTCAGCTTCGCGGGGGGAGGGGCCACATTTCTGCAGCAGATGAAGGATGCTGGGGGGTGCGGTCCTGGACTGAGCGCTCCCCGTGGCTGCAGGGCCCAGCTTGGTGTCTGTCTGCATTTGGCCCTCAGCTCCGACCCCGCGAAGCCATCGCTATTATTACTGTTGGCACCGTTCCACCGAGGCCAGGCTTCGGCACATCCCCTGCTCGCTGGCAGAGGTCGCTGCTGCATGGTTAGTGCCGGGAGGAGAAGGAGGGGACGGAGCAAGGTCATCTCTGGCCGGATGCATGTGTTCAGGGTCCATGCGGATGGTGCAATTTGGCGTCCACCCTGATCCAGGAACCCTGGGCTGATGGCCAGTGTCCATCACTCCCGACTGGGACCACCACGGGGTCTGGGAGAGTGGTCTCTCCCCTCATGTCCTCCAGGCCACTTCCGGAAACACGGGGGACAGCATCGTGGGCCAGCAGCTCTCCCAGCATCTGAGCGGACCCTCTGCCTGACGTCCCGGTGGCCCTGGGGCAGGGTGGGCTTTCCTGTTGGGCCGTAGCCTGATGAAGGAGCCCCTAGCTGCCCCCGGCCCATGTCCAGCCACAGCAGCCACAGCGCTGGGCCCCAGAGGGCAGGGTCCTCATAGTCCTCCTAATTTCGAGGAGTGGTTTTGGGGGAGTGAGGGGGACAAAGTTGAGGAGCTCTTTCCGGAATATTCCTCCTCCACAGTTCCTCCCCCTCACCCCTGGGACTCTCACCTCATGGAGCCATGGTGGCATCGGGTAAGTATTTTCAGAAACTTCCATCTCTGAGCTTTAAAAACCATTTGAGGGTTTTAGGGCTTTCATCTCCAGGAACTGTGGGGAAATAAACAGGCCAGACCGAGCGCTGAGGGCGGAGGAGCCTGCAGCGCACGGGGCCTCTCCCTGCGGCCTCCGTGCTGGGAGCGCAAGGGCATAGCCGAGGTACAGAGTAGGCACGCGCCCTCGTGCACACCCGCACACCCGTGCCCGTGGTGGCGTCCTCGAGAAGCGGCAGGATGTAGTCGGAAGGAGAAAGCGCGTCTGTGCCTGCTCTGTGGGTCACTCACAGGACCCAGACCTGCAAGGGTCTCGGCCGCCGTGGCTGCCAGTGGACAGCCCCGTGGGCTGGGGGTGCACCCTGCGTCCCTGCGCTCAGGGGTCCTGGCGTCCCTGTGCTTCGTCCTCGTGGTCCATGTCCTGCTGTGTCCAGGAGCTCGGGCTGGGGCTTCCAGGACATTCTGCAGCAGGGCCCTCCCAAAGAGCCAGCAGTGACCAGGGGCCGCTGTGGGGGCAAAGGTTAGGCTCGCTGCCCTCGGCAGAGAGCAGTGAGACCCCTCCCCAGCCGAGCCGCCTGCCCCGGGCGCTGGCCTGAGGCGGGGCTGAGGGCCCAGCTCCCTTCCGAGGGCGCTAAACTGTCCGAGGTGCGTCTCTCCTGGGTCAGGTCACGTCTTGCATCTGCTCTCCTGACCTCTGGGTTTGTTTTAGGGGTGGGGACGGTGCTGTCCGGTGCCAGCCCCCCTAGGCAGTCCCCGAAGGGCCCCTGTGCCCAAACGCGTCTGTCCTTCCCCACCTCCGGCCTCCTCGGGAGTGCTGGCACCTCACACGTGTGCCCCTCACCCTCTCCAGGCTACGCGCTCGGAGCACAGCCTGAGTCGCTGGCTCTGTGAGTGTGGGTTCGGGGACGGTGCACGTGATGCAGGGTCCCCTGGGCCAGGTGACCGCTCGCTCTGGTCCTCATCACTTCTCCCGGGTGGACAAAACACTCTTTCCTGCACTCGCGGCGGTCCCTCCCTCCGCACCAGTTACAAGCCCTGTGCGTGCCAGTGGTTCAGGCCCCGAGCCCTAGGTCACCCCGGCCCGGCAGGGGCCCAGGCGAGGCTCAGTGGTCAGTCTGTTTCGGGGAAGGACACGGCTTCCTCAGTACCCCCGGGAGGCCAGCTCAACTTTCTGGATCTTCGCTTTGCCCCAAGGGCATGGTGGAAATGTGCCCATCCCTGAGGGGGGCCACCCGGCCCTGAGAGGGGTGCTCTGACCCCAAGAGGCAGCGTCCAGCCAGAGAAGAGAGACACAGCCTGCACGTCGCTCGGCTCAGGGCCCCTGCTGTGTGCTCAGAGCTGGCGGAGTGGCGTCCTCTCCTCCTGTGAGGAGGCTGTGATGACATGCAGGGTCCGTAGTAACCCGGGAGAGCCCCCGTCTCGGGACCTTGAGTAACTCATCTGCACAGACCCCTTCTCCATGGAAGGCGACAGTCACAGGCTCTAGGAATAAGGACCCACATATCTTTAGGGGGCCACTTGTGAACCCCCTACCCCACCCACTCAACGGGCATTTATGGAACACTGACTGGAAGCCAGACCCTGCCTCCTGGGACACCCTGGTGATCACTGGATTCCAGAAGCTTCTGCTGCTTTGGGTTTAGAACTTGAGCCCCAGGACCCACCTTGTGTCACTTGGTAGAGGACAGGCAGGTGACAGCCGCTGTCCTGCTCAGGCTCGATCGGACAGGGACTCGCAGCCGAGAGCCAGCCTGGGGCCGATGCAGTTCCTGGCTGCCTCCACCTGACCCTGGGTGGGGTTCAGGGCCTCTCTGTCCCTCTGTGCCCCAGGTCCTTCCACCCCAGGGTCCTGGCCCCAACCCAGCTGGTCACGGGGACACACACAGGGCCGCCCCTTGGGATGTGGGCTTTGTGTCACACCCTGACTTGGGTCACCTGGCCTTCAAGCTTCGCCTCCACCTGGGACACAGGCACCGTCACCGCTCCCTCTCTGAGCTGTCAGCCCACACAGCCCTCCCTGGGCTGCCATGCCGAGCCCCCACGTCCAGGCCTGTGCAGAGAGCTTTGCCGTCAAAGGGTCCAGGGGCATGCCCCACGGGGCTGCAGGCGGCACTGAGGACAGGGCGGGGGGCAGTGGGTGCAGGCACCTGCGGGTCTGTGGCCGCCCTCTGCACCTGCACTCACTGTCCCCGCAACCCCCATTTTCAGGGGGACAGTCCATGCAGGCGAGCGGATGGAGCTTGGCCTGCCCTAGAGCCCTAAGTTACACCCCAGGCTCTTCCCACCACTGCCTGTGACAGACCTAGGATGCTGCGGCCTGGGTCCGCTGGTGACAACTTTTTTGTTCTGGCTCCGCTTAGCCCTTCAGCCTTGTGGGGTCCCAGCGAGTGGCTGCCTGGGGTCAGGGGGTGTGGCCTCCGAGCTGCAGAGCCGCCGCTGATCCCCTGTGCCTCCCACTGTTAGGATCCCAGCCACGCACCTGTCCCCACCCAATGGGCACACCCACCTAAGTCATCCAGTAACCGGTGTGGCTGCTGACACACCCCATCAAAGTGAGACCCTCGCCAGCCCTCCCTCCCTGGGGCCTGGGAGACGAGGGCGTGGCTGGTCTCCCACGTTGAGCTTGATGGTTTCTCAGGATTGGTATTCTCCCTGTAGACCCAGGCCTGTCCCAAGGTTGGGGTCCCGCAGACCCTGAGAGAGGGCCCCCCCACAGAGTGGGGAGCTGCCTCCCTGGGTGAGGCCCCCAGTCTCAGAGAGAGGACCCTGGGAAGCCTGGGGGAACTGGTGCTGCGTGGGTTCTTCTGGCCTTCCCCCGGGGGGCCCCTGGGGGCCCCAGCACAGTGGGTCTTCAGGGAGCTGTATCCACCCGGCCTGCACGTCCCGACCACCTTCCCACCCCCCCACCCCCGTCCCTGGGCCACACGTTTTCTTAGTGACGTCAGGCCCCTGCTCTGTGCCTGTGGAGGTTGCCAGTGTGAGGACTCTTGTCCCCCCTCAGCTCCCCCCCCAGGCCTGGGAGGCCCCGCTGGGGCACCCGGCGCCCATCTCACCTGTCGGGAGACAGAGATGCGGCAGAGCTCTGCAGAAGAGCGAGGGCGGGCGGGGGCCTGGAGCACAGCGGGCTGTTGCTGAGCTTAGACTGTGTAGGGGGCAAGGGTCACCTGGCCCAAACTCAGCACCTCCCGGACGGAGAAGCAGGTCTGGGGTGCTGGCCAAGGGCTGAAGCACTGGAGGGTGGCCGGCCCCGTGAGGCTGGCTGTGTCCTGGGTCCACGGGCCCCCACTGTTCCCCACACCCCCACCCTGGGGCCAGGGCCCACCCAGACCCCTGGGAACCCCGGGCCTGGAATTTGTCCACCAAGCGGCCTAAGTTCTCCTGCAGGGCCTGCAGGAGAGTCTTTGGGGGCGGACCAAGCTTTGGGGTCCTGGGGCCTGAGGCTGGCACTCTCGCTGTGTTCTGGGGCCGCTGTCCAGGCGTATTTGTAGGGAGATCGACCCACGTCAGCAACAAATGTTGGCAGAGTCAGGCCTCACCAACTTCCTGGCATGTTCCTGTCTGCGCTCCCAGGCCCAGCAGCTTGTGGCCTGTGGTGCTCTGGGGTCGGCTCCACTTCGGCCCTTGCCCTCCGTTTGGTGGTCCCTCCGTCAGGTGGGGGGCGCTCGTGTGTAAGCAAATAACAGAAATTCAGAGCCTCACTAACTTGGGCTCAGATGATTTTCCTCTGACTTTGGATTCCTCATGCCCCTCTCAGTTTTGGGGAGAGGGCACTTGGGGAAGAGTTTCCTTGAAGCCCCTTTCCAGGCTGGGCTCGTGGAGGGTCACTGGGTGTCAGAGCTCCCCTCCTTGCTTGAGAGCAGGGTTGTGGCCTGCACGCCCACAGCGGGGGCCACAGCGGGGGCCACAGCGGGGGCCACAGAGGGGACCCACAGAGGGGACCCACAGCGGGGACCCACAGAGGGGACCCACAGCGGGGACCCACAGAGGGGAGGCTACAGCGGGGCCCACAGCGGGAGCCCACAGCGGGGAGGCTACAGCGGGAGCCCACAGCAGGGTGCCCACAGAGGGGAGCCACAGCGGGGACCCACAGCGGGGGCCCACAGCGGGGTGTCCACAGAGGGGAGGCTACAGCGGGAGCCCACAGCGGGGACCCACAGCGGAGCCACAGCGGGAGCCCACAGCGGGAGCCCACAGCGGGAGCCCACAGAGGGGACCCACAGCGGGAGCCCACAGAGGGGACCCACAGAGGGGAGGCTACAGCGGGAGCCCACAGAGGGGACCCACAGAGGGGAGCCCACAGCGGGAGCCCACAGAGGGGAGCCCACAGCAGGAATGCACAATGAGGGGCCCACAGGGGAGAGCCCACAGCGGGAGCCCACAGCGGGGACCCACAGCGGGGGCCCACAGAGGGGACCCACAGAGGGGAACCCACAGCAGGGTGCCCACAGCGGGAGCCCACAGAGGGGAACCCACAGCAGAGGGCCCACAGCAGGGGGCCCACAGAGGGGAGCCCACAGCAGGGTGCCCACAGCGGAGCCCAGACAGCCCGTTGCCCAGAGCACCTTGGTGTGCGTGCGTGTGTGTGTGCTGTTTCAGCTCACAGCGACCGAGGCTCCCTGGTGGCTTCTCAGCATCACGGCCGGCGGGGGCAGGGTGTCTGTTGCCTCCACGGTCAGCTTCGTCCACCCCCTTGCTGCCAGGGGGCCAGGTCTCCAAGGACGTCCTGGCTGCAGGGGTCCCGACCCAGGGCCTCTTCTGAGCCCAAGCAGGTCACTCGTGGCCATCCCATGTCACTGTCCTGAGACCACCACCCAAGGCACAACCGCCTTGCTTCGATTCCAGCTACTGAAATTGGAAGAACCCCCACCTTTACGGATGTGCAGAGAGGACAGCAGCCTTGACACCCAGACGAAGGCCTCGGAGACCCAGGGCACTCGGGCCTCGGGCGCAGGCTCGGGACCTGGTTGTCTGGGTGGCGGCTCCTGGGGGGGTCTGCCTCACCCGGGCCGCCGCAGTGGGCAGAGACGCCTGGGTGGGCCCACTCTGCAGAGAGGACCTGAGCCCTGCCCCCTGGCCTCATCCTTTCCAGAGCCCTGGCCCCCACCTCCTGGCTGCCGGCTAAACTGCATGCGTTGCTTAGTTTATTTGCTGTTCTCTGTGTGGCTGCTAAATCAGAAAGGAGAGAGGGGGCGACAGTGCACTGGCTCCCAGACCCTCGGCCTCCGCCCCTGGGCCAAGAGTCCGCAAAGGAACCTCGAGGGACCCTTAGCGCTTTTCCGAGTCCCTGGGTGCGGGATTCCAGACAGGTCAGCTTTCAGGAAGCTGCGTGTGCAGCGTTCAGATGGAGGAAAGAACACGGGACATGTTCGGAATATTCGTGGAGAAGTAGCCAAAGGGTTTAAAAACCTTAATGAGGTTTCTTTGTAACGCAAAATCAGATTTTTCATTAAGAAGAAAATGTGTCCTCTTTTTGACATGCAAGTCTGGAGCCCATCACGTAGCTTACCTCTGCGTGCCCTTATCGTCCTGTGTGCTGACGTGGAGGTCGGAGCAGATGCTGGCCAGTTGCTGGGTCATGTGAGCTTCTCAGGCAATTTTACTTTATTTCCGACATTATCTTGTTTAGAGTGTAGCTCACACAGACACTGTGAGCTTGGGAAGGACAGGGGGACCCGGCCACACATGGGGCGGGGCTCCTGCTCAACGCTCCTCCCCCCCACACACTTCTTTTTCTTTAAATATGTTTTAAATTTAAAGTTTATTTATTTATTTTGAGAGAGAGAGAGAGACAGAGACAGAGTGCAAGCTGGGGAGGGTCAGAGAGAGAGGGAGACACAGAATCCGAAGCAGGCTCCAGGCTCCGAGCTGTCAGCACAGAGCCCGACGCGGAGCTCGAAGTCACAAACTGTGAGATCATGACCTGAGCTGAAGTCGGACACTTAACCGATTGAGCCACCCAGGAGCCCCAGATCTTCTGTTAATACCGGAGTCCATATGCCCATTTTATTTGACTGGATCCCATTCATTCATTCAGCCATTCATTCATTCAACAGATCAAGCCCGAGGGCCAGCTGCACAGCAGCACCCTGCAGGTACGAGGATAGACCAGCCAACCAGACAGATGCAACCGTTCTTGGGGCTCACACGTGGGTCCTTGTGACAGACACAGCGCAGCCACCCTGGCCCCCGGAAGCTGGCCAGTAGAAGGAGAGCAAGTTGGAGTCTCATCCCCGAGGACCACAGAGCCAAGGAGAGAGGCCCTGGCTTGTGTTGCATCTGAATGGTGGGGTACAGTCGGGCCAAGCTGAGTGAGCTGCGGCTGTCAGCATGGAACAGGTGTGACCCAGACACCCAGATGTGGACCAGGACGGGGGGTTGGGGTGAGCGGGCAGGAGCTCTTCTCCCGGGGTCAGCCCTGAGAGGAGGCCAGCCCCTACTTCAGGGCTTCCTGCTGGTCCAGGGTTTCACCTGCGTGAGGGTTGGTCTAGGTGCGAGAGATGACATGAAATCAGTCTCTTGGAGGCAGCCTCGTATCAGGACTGGTCCAGGGCTCCCTATGTAAGGGCTGAAACATAAAGACAAAACAAGACAAGACACACCAACGACGTGGAGACAGCCTCTTTTCCAGACTGCTCAAAGTTTATTTTTCTTTCTGGGTTTTTATGTAGTTTTAGAAGCAGTAAAGATGTATATTTCATAATGATGAAGAAAATGATCTCAGCCCCCTTGGTCGTTCCTATGATTTACAATAGAAATGTTCAAAGACAATTTCGGTTGAAAGGTTAAAAACAATTCACACGTAAGCAAGGTATAACAAATGGGCGCATTCTAATAAGTGGTATAGGTTGAAAGAGAAAGTACAGAGTACAAAGGTTTTAATCATAGATTACCGGTTACAGTTGAAAGGTTACATGAAAAACATCATAATTTTCTTAAAACATTATTCTAACTTCTATTCCCTATTACAATTTTGTTTCGAGACTCACAGCAATAATCACATTCCTGAGGGTCTGACGTCAGTCTAATTAGATCAAAATACATTCTAAACTCTATTGATTTCTTAGAGATTTTATTTCCATGATTCTCAAAATAGTATTAATTTTACTATCAATAAAGTGTGGCAGCATATGCTGGTTTAATAGGGGAGGAAGCTATGGAGCCACTCCTATTTTTCTATGGCCCGTCTTCTTCAGGATGAATCACAAATCAGCACAGCGGCCCAGTGACCCTACAGCCAGGTGTCATGGTGACTCTTTCTGTGACTGTGCCTGTCTTAGGTAGTTCCTCCCTGAGGAATCTTACCCGTCTCTGGCTAACCAGCCCTCCTTCAGAGTCACACCAGCCATGATTCTGTTCTTGTCGTATTACAACCTGGCATTTGCTTCAAGGCACTGCCATCCACCGATGAGGGCCCCGGTCTAGGGCACCACCTTATTGGCCTGAATCTTCTCCTTAGGTGATGTCACCAGGGCCAACGTCTTCTGGTCTCCAACACTCTTCCTTTCAAAGTGCCCCCAGTTGTTAATCAGCAAATGGTGATAACTAATGCAGATACATGCTGTATGCAGGGTCTTTGAAGAGACGCCCTGTTTCCTGGCACTTTCCTGAGTAGCTCCCAGCTAGCCACATCCCGAGCCCCACTGTCCTCGGGCCTGTGCTCTTCAGCAGTCAGACATGCTGTGTCCATGGGGTGGGGACAGGGGATGCCGCCATTTCTCCAAGAAGAGAGAATACTCTCCATGTACCCAAGAAGGTACAGTAGGCTGGCTGATTGCCGGGGGCCTGCTGACCGCTGCTGGTCCCCGGGAAATGCCGGAGATCTGCAGAGAGGAGGAAAATGGGGTGGCATGGGCAGTAGGAGGGCGGCAGGGCAATGGCTCTCAGCTTTCACGCCCGTTGCAGCGAGGCCTTCATCCCTGGCCTGGAGAGGTGTGCCCGGATCCAGGCTTGCCTGCACAGGAGGAGACCTTGCTTGGTCGGGACCACGGCAAGTATAGCAGGGCCGCTGTGGCAAATCGGAAACCTCCAGGCTCTCTAAGCATGGCCAGCTTCTTCCTGAGGGCGTACGCTCATTTCCCTGGCAGGCTGTTTTCTGTGCTGAGTGCTGAGGAGTTCTGGTGCAGGATGGGGTGGTGGGTGACTGAAGGTTCTCAGAGGTGGACAGAGCACCTGAGGCCCATGGCACTTGGGAAAGAGAACCTCCCTGAGAGTGGATGCCAACGACCACCCCGAGTTCTGGCACATGGTGCAGCTTTGGGGCAGGAAACATGGCTGCTGTGGATGTTCCTGTGGGGGCCACCGTAGCTGAGGTGCTGTCCCAGCCCCTTCCTTCCACAGGGCCATGTCCGAGGCCAACCACAGCTGCTCGCCCTCACCCACAGCCCTGCCCTTGCCGTGGCTCCCCTGAAAATCCACCCTGGCGGCAAGGAGGAAGAGTGGAGCTGTGTCTGTTCGGAGACGACATGATTATGTGTGCAGAGCCTTGAGGAATCTAACTAAGTGACCAAATCAAGGACACTTTAGGATACAAGCACGAACACATGGAAAATGAGTCTGGGAAGAAAAATCTAAACAGCAATAACCATGAAATACTATGGTAGAGATCTAAAAATGGTGCAAGGTGCTTACACTGAAGATAACGAAGCAGTGCCCAGGGTCTGAACTCAAGAGGAGACGGGCCATACGGCACGTTTATGGGTTAGGAAACCCAGTGTACTCAAGACGCCAGTTCTTCCTGAACAACACACCCAAGTTCCAGTTCGATCCCAACAAAAATCCCAGCAGGTTGTGAAAATTGACAGGCCACTGCCAGAGACGAAGCTTCGCCCCAGTCCACAGCGATCAGGACCGCACGGTGTTACCGCAGAGCGTGCAGAACTGCGCACAGTCAGGCCTTCGTGGTGGCAGGGCCCATGCGATTTGGCGGGGGCGGCACGGTGGGCGGGTCTGCGCCCTTCAAATGGAAACAACGCTGACCCGCACCTTATGCCATAACAACAGTTAGAGGAGTCTCACACACCTAAATATAAAAGATAAAAATAAAACTTGCAGAAGAGAACAGGAGAATATTTTCATGAACTTGGGATACATAAATATTTCCTTCAAAGGAACGACTAAAAAAATAATATAAAATTGGACTTCTTCAAAAGGAGGCTTTAGAAGAAATTATCGAGGGGAAGGTGGGCAGTCCACAGGCTGAGAGAAGAATTTACATTTTGTTTATATTTACATGCATTGTTAAAGTTTAATATATATCCATACAAAGAACTCTATCCTTAATATTTATTTTAAAGAGTATAAATTAATAAAACGGGACAAGCAAATCAATAGAAATGGACAAAAGACTTTGAAAAGCACCTAAAGATTAGACTATCCAAATGGCCAATACAAGTGTGAAGATGCTCTGGGCATCATTATCCATCTGGGAAATGCAAATGGAACCACACCGACCTACCACTAAAGAGTGGTGATCCGAGGGAGGCTGGCTTGGCCACAAGAGTGAGGATGTGGAGCGACTCGACCTCCAGCAGGCGGGGGGAAGATGGCGGGTTCAAACACCAGTGAAGGATGCTTGGCGGTCTCCCACAAGTGAAGCACATGCTTCCTTCGATCCCGGGAATTCCGGAGCTGTTACACGCCCAAGAAAAACGGACGCATTTCTTTAGCAGAAGACATTGCTGGGAAGTCTATACCAGCAGTATGAGTTTTCAGTGGCTGCTGTAACACACGACCACAAACATAGAGCCTCAATCTCCCCTTATGGTCTGAAGCCTCGTGCCATGAGGCTGAGTGAAGGTGTTGGCTGAGCCGTGTCCCTCCGGGGGCTTTCACGGGGCTGCCTGCGTCACACGGCTGGCAGCTCTCTTTTGACAATAGCAGCACAAACCTCTGACTCTGCGGTCACGTCTCCTATTTGACTGACTCTCCTGCCTCCTTCTTACGGTGACTTTTGTGATTATACTGGACCCCGGCCAAGTCAGGACAGTCTCTCCATCTCAAGAGTCTTAACTTGTGTCTGAAAAGTCCCTTTCACCGTGATGGTGGTCACATACTCACAGCTCTGGGGGCCGTCACTGTGCCGACCACAGTGGTTTAAGAGACACCAGCTCCACATTGGAGTAATGCGGTTATATGCCAATTTGAGGATAGATAAATAAACTGTTATATATCCTTAAAATTTAATATCACACAGTAATTTAAAGAAGAACAAACTATATATGCAACAATACAGAAGCATCTTTTGAATGAAATCAAAGACATATAAGTAAAAAGTACATGATTTCATTTATATGAGCCTGAAGAAGAGGGAGTTCCAGTCGTTCTGTGAGCTGGAATGAAGTTATCTTTAGCAAAGCGGGTGATGAGGGGTGAGTGGCAGGATGCTGTGCTGTGTGGTAAGGGCGAAGTTCTAGATGCTGATACGTGCTGTGGTCACAAGTATGTGCATGTATGATTTAAAAACTAGTACACTTTGCACATGATAATGTGTGCATACATGTACACATACATACGTGTTCATTATGCCTAAAAAAGGTTTTGAAAAGGCAATGAGATAGGAAAAATATATACAAAAGGGGAAACAATGCTTGGAATTTAATTTGTGGAAAAGCTCAAAAAAATTAATACATACCTAGTGTGACAGAGGGAAAAAGAAAGAAAGCAGAAATTCCCTCTAAGGGGAAGGAAGGAGGGGACACCATGGAAGATCCTATGGATAGATGTTAAGCCTGTAACAAAGACATAGTCTAAATAAACTTACAGAAATAAATTGGAACAATTAAATAAAACAGATGAAAAAGTTCAAGAAACTTACGAAAACGGACCCAGGAAGCAACAGAAAATACAAATTGTGCAGTGTCTTCTAAAGAAATTTAATCCACAAGTGTAATATTTATCATCAGAAAAGGGAAAACAACACTTCATCTCAGTTTTACTGGCACACCCCTCCGGTTATTTAAGAAATAACTTGCACAGCCGTGCGAGGAACGCTGCCCGGTTTCTCCAGGACAACACTGCAACCTTGCTGCTGAAATCTGAGGAGAGTATTACGGGGGGAACAATTACAGACTAATCGTGTCTCATATACAATAAGGCAAAAACAAAGTAACGTGTTAAATAGCAAATCAGTCAACATACTAAAAGGAAGATACAGCATGACCAAATAGGATTTTTTATGGTCAGAGCGATAGCTTAACTTTTAAAAATCAATCTTACCACGTTAGCATGCAGGAGGAGAAAAAACAAAAGTCAGTACGTGCAAAAGAATTGGTTGATAAAATTCAAGCTGTATTTATGACTAAAATCCAAATGTGACTAGAAGCTCACTTCCTTTGAGAAAGGGCGTATATGGAGGCCTGACTCTATCACCACTCTTCTTTTAAAAATTGAGGTATATTTGACACACAACAACATTCCTCATGGTGAAATATTGAACACTTGTTTCAATGTGTTTGGTAAGACACTATTTCTAGTCACACTGTTCGGACGTCCCAGCCACAGCACACGGGCAACTGGTCTCTGCAGGTAAACAAATGTACCTGGAGTCTGCCGATGATGGGCCACTCCCGGAGACGCTCCTGCAGACCACTCCCCAGGTGTGGCAGGACTGAGAACACAAGTTAGGGACAGAGAGGCCCCCGGAAGAGTGTCTGTCGGTGCCAGGATCACTGGGGCGTATGGGAATCTGGAACCTGCCCTCAGAGACTCAGTGAGGCAGTGGGAGGAACTCCTGACCCCCTCCGGATGGTCCACCACCGCCTTGCTGTGGGGAAACCCACCTGCAGCCAGCTGGCCAGGTGTCAGGGTGACGACGAGAGGTATCAGGGTAAATACAAATCTAAATTGAAACCACAAAAAGCCAGTTAAGCATCCAACTCAATTTTGGCTCAGGTCAAGATCTCACAGTTCATTGGATCGAGCCATCGGCTCTGTGCTGACAGCTTGGAGCCTGCTTGGGATTCTCTCTCTCTCCTTCCTTCCTTCCCTCTGCCTCACCACTGCTCATGCAAATGCTCAGTCTATCTCCCTCTCAAAAGAAGTCACTTCCCTACTGCAGGAAAGAAAAAGAGATCTCCTCCCTCCCTTTCCTTAGAGAATATGAGATTATGAATTCTTTCTCTACTTCTCTGAAGTGTATGTACGACTTTATAGGCTACGTTGACCTCTTACCAGCACGATCACCCAGGCATGTTCCCTCAAGGACCTGAGGACCATGGCTTGGAAATGTGGGAAGGTGGCGCCCCGTCACCCAGTTTCTGTGGGACAGAGGGAGCCTAACTTCACGGGCACCTGACTCCAAGTTGCAAGCCTACTTCCTTTCATAAAAATATGGGAAATTTAATTATTCTTTGGATAAAGGCAATTAGTGAGCATAGATGCCCACTCTAATTTCCAGGTGAATTTGTGACAAACAGTGCTGTCAAGGTCTTGAGGCTGGCTGCAGCTCCATCAAAAACCTATTGGCCATGTTTGTGTGGATGGTTTTCCACACAGAACTCAGTTCTGTCCTATTATCTATTCCTTTGCCAGGAATTATACTGTCTTTATTACTGTAATTATATTAAGACTTAAGACTGTGTAGGCGATCCCTCCAACTTGGTTTTCAGCACTGCTTTGGATGCTTCAGTACTTTTGCCCATATACATTTAAAACTCAGTTTTCCCAGATCTACAAAAGTTTGCTGAGAGTCTGATTGACATTCTGTTAATTCTTCAAATCAGTTTGTGGAGAGCTGAAATCTTTCCTATGATACACCTTGCAATCTGCCTCCATTTATTTATGTCTTCTTTGGTTTATTTTATCTAGAGCATAGATCCATTTACAGGTTTTGTTAGATTTATACCTAAATATTTAATACTTTTGGGGGGATATTGCAGATTTTATTTTTAAAATATATTTTTTAAAAGTTTATTTATATTTGAGATAGAGAAGCAATGAGGGAAGAGGTAGAGAGAGAGAGAAAGAGAGAATCTCAAGCAGATTTCACACCATCAGCACAGACCCCGATGCAGGGCTCAAATCACAAATCGTAAGATCATGACTTGAGTTGAAACCAAGAGTCGGATGCTTAATGGACTGAGCGACCCAGGCATCCATTACTTTAATTTTGGATCCTATTTAGGCATTGCTAGTATATGGAAATAGATTAATGTTTGTGTATTGACCTGTGATCTTTCTAAAGTCACTTATTAAATTATGGCTGATTTGGAGGTAGATTCCTTTGGGTTTTTTTTGTTTTATTTTTTGTTTTTTTTTTGTTTTTTTTTTTTGTTTTTTTACCTCAGAGGTACATATATTGTCTACAAATACAGACATCTCTTTTCCTTTCACATTTGCACATCTTTCTGTATTTTTTAGTGTTATTGCAATTGCTAACGTTTCAAGTAAAATGTTGAATAGATGAGGGAAGAGTGGATATCCTTGACTTTTTCCAGATCTGAGGGGGAATCATTCAGCTTTTCACCATGAAGTATGATGTTAGCTGTAGGTTTCTCTTTATCAGACTGAGAAAGTGCCCTTTTATCCAAGCTCTCCAGGAGTTTTTATTGTCAGTGGAGGCTGTGCTTTGTCAAATACTTTCCTCTCTCAACTGACATAGACATCTGAGTATTCTCCTTTATGCAGCTGACATGTTGGATGAAATCGATTCATTTAAAAATGTGGAAGCAGGAGCGCCTGGGCAGCTCAGTCGGTTAAGCGTCCAACTCTTGATTTTGGCTCAGGTCATGATCTCATGGTTGTGGCATACTGCCAGCATGGAGCCTGCTTGAGATTCTCTCTCTCTCTCTCTCTCTCTCTTTCTGCCCCTCCCTCTCCCTACCTCAAAAAAAAAAAATACTGAAGCAGCCTCGACTTGTTGGTATGATTCCTGCTTTGTTATGTCATGGTATTATTTTTATATGTTGCTGATAGGATTTGCTGAGTAACTTGTTCTGTGAATGTTCCATAAGATGAGCAAATATTTCTAAAAAACTTTAACTTGATAAACAAGTGATGTCTTGCAATACGAGTAGTATGTGATATCAAACGTCACATAATCACAACTAAACCAATGTTTCTTCTCTCTCTCCCTCCCTCCCCCTCTCTCCAGGATTGTGGGGGATCATCTCCTATGCTCAGAGCTTGTCTGTAGAGGAGGAGAAGGAGAAGGTGGAGGAATCTCTCACTTCAGATGAGATTAGGGAGATGTGTAAAAGGTGGGAAATAGTGAAACATTCTGTAGAAAACCACCACCCAGATAAGGCTGTAGCAGTGCGAGCAATCAATCGTTTAATGACAATGCAATATCACATGTCCATGAAATCCTCAAAAGGAGGCAAAAGCAAGTGTCATTGGATAGATTTCTTGCTAAAGTTGCACGAAAAGAAAAACATTCCATTGAGCCAATAGACAGCAGTGATTCCATTAGTGATAGTGAAAGTCATCCTACACAATAATCCTCCTCTCGTCTCCCTCACACCAGCCACGAAGGTTTTCAAAGGAAATGCAGGTTAATTTATCTTTATAATGTGCATTTTCTTTATTATTCTGTATTATATTACAGTACTGTTGGGAGCCACCTTGGGTTCACAGGTCGAGACCCCTCCCTGTGTGGAAAAAGCAGTTGAAGTAAAGTTCTCGCCGGCCAAGATGGCGCCTAGTCTTACCTCCTTCTAAAGAATCTTTCAGGCCTGGATTTCTTGAACTGCTTTCGTTGACCCAAAGGGTATAATGCTCTTTGGTTTTATGGCATATGGAAAAGGGGACCTGGAGTGTGATGTCTTGATGGGTAAAATCTGAATGAGAGTAATCTGGCCAGAAGTAACCTCAAAGTTGCCTCTTGGGAGTAGGTTACACAAATTGATCACATAGAATAGCAGTTATGAGTTGGCTAGAAATTAGTAGACATTAGGCCCCAAGACTCCTTGAACCAAACTAGATTTTCCCTGCAGGTATCGCATTGTGTTAATCATCCCCTCAGCCCCACCATAAAACCTCAAGGCACATCTCTGTAAAGCTTCTCTCAGTATTTGGTTAACAGACTGATAGGAGAGGTTGTAAAGAGACTTAGGACCTTCTCCGGAGGTTAGCCTAGCCCAAAAAGTTAGAAGCACTGTTTATAGATAAGGCACAAACAGAAGCCAAACAAAAGTAGCTACACATGCCTTCACTGATCGACAACAAATATTGAGCACCTTCCTGAGGTTAACATTCCAGAATCCTTTTGCTATTCCCATCCCCACGCTCCTTGTAATAAAAAGGCAATAACAAAATACTTTTACAGAAACTGCTGTTTGTATAAAGAATAGACAGACATGAGCCCTTACAATATAGGCTCACTCACTCACAAAGGAAAAGAACTTAGACAAGCATTAGAGATCATGTCTCTACCAAGCAAATAATACCTCCTCCATCATGGTTAAAGATTATGGGTAGAATGTCTCCTAATCTATCTGTAGATGGTTAACATAGGTCTTAAAGCAACAATGAATGTGCCCTCTGTTTACTGAGGGCTATGACAACAACCCTGCTCTCTTCTTAAGCATCTTGTTATTTTCTCTGCTATAAGCCTACCTAACTCTGCCCCAAAAACAATGTGTGATCTATAGTTTGGAACAGAGTCATAAAAATGGTTACTGACTAATCTAAGATAAGACTGTCTCCTTCTAGGTCTGGGGGATTCACAAATATGCCAACCTAAGAAAAATTGTTAAAAATGCCTTGTCACTGATGTAATGTCACCCACTACCTTTAAAAATAAAGACACTGAGACTAGCAGGTCAGAGATGCCAGAATTGCCAGTACTGCCTGCTTGGTCATCAGACTATATCTCTTTCCTGGCTCTCTCACTTCCTTTCGCCTGACAGTCCATCCTTCGTGGACCCTTAGATTCACCGGAACAAGGACCCCGGCACAGTACTCAAATCATTTTTATATGAATTTTTTGGGGTGTGGAATGAATCTTCTGTGTTTCTATTATTTCTTATGGGGAAATTTGCTTTGATATACAAGTGCTTTGGATTACAAGCTTGTTCCCAGAATGAATTATCCTTGCAAACCAAGGTTTTACTGTATTTTCTTAAGGATTTTTAGCATCTATGTTAATAAGGGATATTGGTCTGAAGTTTTCTTTCTTTGTACTGACTGTACAGAGAATGTGGCCTCATGAAACACGAGGAACGTTTTCACATCTTCTCATTAGTTTTTGATATTGATGATTTCTTTCTTTTGTCAGTTGCTAGCCTTTGATCAATTGGATTGATCTTTTCGAACAATCTGCTTTTACCATCATTCATTTTCTTTATTGTTTTTCTGTTTTCTGTTTCACTGATCTCCACTCATCTTTATTTTCCCTTCCTTCTGCTTTATTTTGGTTTATTTTGATTTTCCTTTTCTAATTTCTTAAAGCAGAAACTTAGGTTATTAACTTAAGGTCTTTTTATTTTCTGGTGTACGCCTTTAATGCTATGTGTTTCCTTCTAAGCACTCTTTTAGCTGCAGCCCACAGATTTTGATATTTTCTAATTTCGTTTTCAGCCAGTTTTGCCTTAAAGTTTGGAATATAGTTTCACTTAGTTTAGAATTCTAAGTAGATGGCTTTTAAATTTTCTTTCAGCCGTTTAAATTTCTCACCCCATTGCCTTCTGCTTTGGTTGTTTTTCATGGAAAGTTTTGATGCTATTAACCTTGTTCCTCTCTTCATAATGTGTTTTCTTCTTTGCCACTTTTGGGATTTTTCTTTTTCATTTGTCGTCAGGAATTTGATTTCAATGTGTCTTCGTTGAATTTTCTTTATTTTTATGCTTCTTGGGGCACTTTTGTCTCCTTAGATCTGTTGATAACTTACATCAAATCCTGAAAATATTTTCCATGATTCCAATTATATGTCTATATTTATATACAACATGTATATATACATGTATCTATATGTATATGTATATATAGATACATGTACACACACACATATATATGTATTCTATATGTATATATAGATACATGTATACACACATGTGTATGTATATGATAGATTGCTTTTATTTGCTCTTACATTACTGACACTTGGCTATATTTTTTTTGGAAACATTATTCTGTGCTAAAATTTGGATGGTTTTTATTACTCAAGTTCACTCATGTTTAATTTGCAGTGTTAATCTTATTCCATGTATTTTTCATTTCAGATATTGTATTGACTTTTTTTCACTCCTGGAAGTTCAAAGTACAGAACAGTCCTAACAAGATTCTTTTTGTGTTAGGTGAAAGCACTGTGTGTTTAATTCAACACAGGCAGGCTGCGAGCAGACCCTAGCCAGAGGTCACCGGTCACCTGTGCTGCCACCTCATGCCCTTGGCCACTGCCCAGGGGATTTCTCAATGCCTCCTTAAAATCGAAAGATTTCCTGGAGTAGAGACCCAAGAAGGTATTAAGTCCTTAATATGACTATTTAAATTAATTGAGCAGAGGCAGTAAGCGACTTTCCCTGAGGGATGGTGTTAAAGAAATGCAAGACGTGAAGGTAAGAAAGACAGCGAGTCCTTGGGGAGGCACCTGTAGGGAATAAAATCACGCACCAGACTAACGGAGGACATACGCTCGCGTGCATGGGCTCAGGAGCTGGTCCCTATGCTGTGTGGCCCTGAGCACCCCCTGGTGTCTTGAGTGCCTCCTGCCACGAGACCTGAGCAACTGCTGGTGACCCGAGTGCCCCCTGGTGGGTCCTGAGCGCCCCTGGTGTTCTTAGCTCTCCCTGGTGATCTGAGCGCCCCTTGGTGACCTGGCTACCCACTGGTGTACCCAGCACCCCCCCCCGTGACCTGAACCCCCCCTCATGACCTGAGCCCCCTTGCAGCCCAGCACCCCCTGTTTCCCTACATGGAGGTTTGTGTCTGGCTCACAGTAACGTCCACTCACTGTGTCTCTCGCACGGTGATACGTGGCCGTGTCCTTAGTGGTCGCTGAGCTCAGCTGCAGGGAGAGCTTTTTCCTGGACGTGTCAGCAGTGATGGAGATGCGACCCTGTGTCTCTCTGTTTCTGTCATCTCTCTCATCTCTGCATCTTTTTATCAGTTTGACAAACACTTTTAGGGTTATCTACCGTAGAATTGAAGATTTTTGTCTCTGTCACAATGTTTCACAAATGGTATTTCCCCTGGGGTATAGAATCAATGTATTGAATTATTGTATCACAGGAATGACAGTTTTCATTAAAAAGGTCCATTGCTCTTTTGGGGATATAGCTATACCAAAGTATGTGCAATTACCCATGTGAAAGTAGCTTTCTCCTCACATACCTGATAACATTTAAAATCATATTCTCTCTAATACTTTGAATTATAGGATGAGAAATGGATCACTATTTCAAATTAAGTTTTCTCAGAATTACCATAAACAGTATGTAAGGTTTTGTCTACACCGTCTTGTGGCTTCTTATTACCAACACATGCCCACATTTTTGCTTTTTTTTCTAGATATTATACTTCTTAATTCCTTTCCAGTGTGAGGAACTAAGCCAAGGGGAGGATTCTCCTTCCTGTACTGTACATACTGGAATGACTGGTGGAATACGATGAAATTTGAAACGAAAAATGAGCTTGAATGTAAGAGGTGAGTTTTGTCAGGGTCCAGAAATAGACTAACCCTAAAGAGCATTTGAACTGGGAAAGAAACCAGAACATCCCCCTGCGTTTCCGAAGTGGGTTTCATGCACCCAGGATGGGACAAGTACACAGTTTGTGGGGCCGGAGCTGAGGCCCCTGACTTAGGTGGGGTGCTCTGATTCATTGAGACCATGAAGCCAGGTGGGAGATGCCCACTCACTAGAAGCAGTTGTGGTAAACCAGACACTGAGCCCCTGGTGTCCATGAAGCGGTCTGAGTGTTTCACTCACCAGGTGGAACAGAAACACTGAGCTCAGAAATTACCCTGTGGAATGGCAGAGAAGCAAGTGGACCCTAGGAGGAAGGAGCAAGATGCCACCCACACAATGTGCCCTGAGCAGGGGTGAGGGCTCCCGCAGTGATGTCTGGTGGTTAGAAACCATGTTATGCACGAAGGAAAGAAAGGCTGTGGACAGTCTGAGGACCAATAAGAGAAAGTAACCCCGTAGAGATGACAGAGAATTTCAAGTACAATTTTCTAATATTATAAGATGGATAATATCTGTGGGTTTCAGTTAATGCCAGAGTTACTATTTCCGATGAGCTATGAGAGGTCTGACCAGGAACCGTGTCAGAGAAAGAAGTAAGGGGAGACAGAGCATTGGCGCATTGACCTCTCGGTGCCCTTCCCGCACATTGTGAAAAATGGCATCATTTACATAGTCCGGATATCACATGGGACTGAAATAAAAGAGAACTCAGGCAGGAGGGAAAGGGAGGTCCCCAGAGGACCAGAGTCACAGATACTGACAGTGAGGTCTCACTCCCTAGTTCTGTGCTCTGCCCCTGTTTCTGGGCTTGTCCCTGTGGTAAGGTGTCCTAAGCAACCCCCTGATGTCCTGAGTTCCCTTAGTAGGTTCTACGCGCCCCCTTGCGGATCCTGAGCTCCCCTGCAGCCCAGCCCCTCCAGGCCCCTGCACCGAGGTTTGTGTCTGAGCTCACACGGACTTTCCATCACTGTGCTTCTGGCACAGTAATACACGGCCGTGTCCTCGGTGGTCAAGGAGTTCAGCTGCAGGGAGAACTGGTTCCTGGATGTGTCCGCAGTGATGGAGATGCGACCCTGGAAAGCTGGGTTGTAGCTGGTGCTACCTGTCCAGTACCCCATCCACTCCAACGCTTTCCCAGGGCGCTGGCGGATCCAGTTCCAGTAGTAACTGCTGCTGACAGAGCCCCCGGAGACAACGCAGGTCAGAGAGAGGGACTCTGAAGGCTTCACCAGTCCTGGGCCGGACTCCTGAAGTGTAAGCTGAGATAGGACACCTGGGGACAAGGAGAGTCATGGTGAGTTCATCCCATCCCACAGAAAGGCCCTAGTCTATCCCAGAGCCCCCAGACCCTCACCCAAGGGAGCTGCCAGCAGGCAGAGGAGGGACCACAGCATCTGCATGTCTGTCTTCTGGATGGAGACCCAGCACACTGGCCTTTGCCTGTGATGCGGATCTTTTCTGGGATCACTTCAGGTCATTTGCATGTGGGCCCCATAGAGCAGGGGAGGCATTAAAAATGCTGAACCCGGGTGACTGTCACCAGTTCCTGGTGCCCTGGTGTTGGGTGGTGTGGGGACCCACTGAGGCTGGTCCTAGTGATCTGGGCTCCAGTTCTGCCTGAGCTGATCTCTGGCCCTGTTTTCTCGAGCGGGTTAGTGCTGTAGTTGATGAAAATTTGGAAAACTTATAAAGTTTCTCTTACATTCCATTGTCAGGCTGTGCAACTGTGGGCTGCAGTTTCAATCTCCAGAGTTAACTGTTCACAAAAATGGTGGATAAGGCAGTGGTCCAGAGTCCAGGCCCTTCGCTGCCTGCCTGGTTTGGGTCATTCTCCTTCGCTGTTCAGATATGGGGTCTTGGAAATGACTGTAACGGATAGGATCTCCAGTGCCCGATCTACAGAAGGGGGCGTTAGGATCTATACGCCAGCATTATTGCTTTAAAAAAGGAGTTCATCCATGTGGAGAGCAGGCAGAAGGCCTGGGTGGTTGTGTCTGGACTCAGGGTCATGAAGTTTCCCTGAAGACGGGGAGGAGACACCCCACTGGAAAAGAGGTCTAGTAGATTTCTGCGTGTGGACACTGGCATTCTCATTCTATTTCCACTCTAGAGAGTCCAGGGAGTTGTCAGTCAGGCCATTACCTGCCAGGAGTAAAATGATTATATCTATTCAGCTGAGAAGCATATTTAATTTAAAAGTTATAACTTTGCCTGGAAAGTGGGGTTCCCAGTTAAAAAGTCAGCTTCCTTCAAGGTATCTCTATAAGCCACAACATA
>PITB01025128.1:0-23274 GCA_004024585.1 Paradoxurus hermaphroditus
AGCGCGCTCGGCTCACCTCGGGACCCCGTAGGTGGCGGGGCTGACGACTCGCGCTGGAGTCACCGCCATGGCCGGCCGAGCTCGCGGGTCCGCGCGCGCGCTGCTCGCCGCCCTGCTGGCGCCGGCGCTGCTGGCGCTGCTGGTGGCGCCGGCGCGGGGCCGGGGCGGCCGGGGTCACGGGGACTGGGACGCCGCCGCGCTGCTGCCGCCGCTGCCGCCCCGCGAGGACGCGGCGCGCGTGGCCCGCTTCGTGACGCACGTCTGCGACTGGGGCGCCCTGGCCACCCTCTCCACGGACCAGGCGGTGCGCGGCTGGGCCTTCGCCGACGTCCTCTCGCTCAGCGACGGGCCCCCGGGCGCGGGCAGCGGGGTACCCTACTTCTACCTGAGCCCGCTGCAGCAGTCGGTGGGCAACCTGCAGGTGAGCGGGCGGCCGCCGGGCCGGCCTTTCCGTGGCCGAAATTCGGCCCGGGACGGAGGGCGGGGCCGCTGGGGGGAAGAATTTGCTCGCGGCCCACGGCCCTGCCTCTTCTCTGCCGCCTGGCCGGCCGGGCTTTGCAGCGTTCTGGCTGTTGGGCGACTCGCTGCCGGGAATTTCACGCACGCCCCCGCCTCCGGGGTGAATGCTTCGCCAGTGCCTGCCTGGAGGACTTCGCACCCCTGGCTCGTCCTGGGGCGCGGCCGCGCGTGTGATTCAAAGTCTTACGGGGCTTACCCTTCCTTCGGAGTTAAGAATGTTCCTTTCAGCAGCAAGAAGCTAATACACAACATCCGTGAGTGATTGATGCAGTCTTAGGCCTCCTGTGCACATGACCTTCCCTGGTCAGGAGCAGGACTGAATTAGGGCTGTGTGTGCTCGCTTTGGCCACCTTTTGTGGCAGGGCCAGGTTCACGACTCTCTGGTGGATCTCTGCTGTCCCCAGAGTGGCGTGACAGCGCGACCGCGCACCCAGTCCAGCAGTGGGCTTCGGATGAAAAACTATTTTAGCGTAGACAGCTTAAATAACTTGCCCAAAGCCAGTAGCCAAACTGGAATTTTATGCCAGGTCTGTCTGCGGTCAAAATACGGGACCCGGAATGGTGGCACAGGAGCTGTGTCCCACAGACCAGTTTTCTTTGGTCCGCCGGGTTCCGTTTGATTTTTAACAGATTTGAATTACAGTAGCCCCCCCTTAGGGCTGGTTTCACTTCAGCCTTTCGGCTACGTGAGGTCAACTGCATTCCAGAAGCAGATGATCCGCCTTCTGAGGTGTCGTCTTATAGTCAGCAGTGGCCTAGCGCTAGGTTGCAAGAGCCACCCCATGTCATCTCTTCATCATCAGAGGAAGAGTGAGTACAGAACAAGAAGATATTTTGAACGAACACATCCACATAACTTTTGTTCTTGTATTAATTGTCCTGTTCTATTAGTTATCGTGGCTACTCTCTTCCTATGGCTAATTTATAAATTAAACTATCACAGGTATGTGTGCGTGTATAGGAAAAAACATAGTATATATGAGGTTCGGTACCATCCGAGGTTTCAGGCAGGCATCCCCTGGGGGTCTTCGGTTGTATCCCCCGCTGAGTCAGGGGGGAGGGACTATGGTAGTTACCAACATTCGAAAACTGAGATTTCAATGACAAAATCTGAATTTTTAACTTCTCGGAAGATCCGTGGCCCTGGGGGCTTGAATCCTTTGAGCAAAACCAGAAACGGCTGCCTCCTTTTAAGGCACATACACCTGTGTTCACCCTTTCCTTGCTCCCAGCCCCCTCCGCCCTCTGAGGCATTTGCCCAAAGGAAGCCCATCCCTTTCCATCAGTGATGCTCAACCTTGGTTGCAAACGCAGTCACCTGGGAAGACTTTTAAAACTACAGTGCCGAGGTATTAAAAAAACCAACAACTCCCCAGTCCCTCCCCAATGCTTCTGAGGGAGGAGGGCTGGAGAACAGCTACTACCCACAATCCTGTTCAAACTCGTGCTGGTACGGTCATCCGCATTGCAGAAAGGAGGAAAAGGAAGACAGCGGGGACTCACCTGTGACCAGCCACTAACGGCTGCCGGGTGACACTGCAGCCCGGGTTGCTGACATGTGTAGAGAGACAGTGTAAGGAACCTCTCTAGGAGTTCAGGTACCTGTGATGGCCGTGGAAACGCGTGGCCACATCAGAAGTAGCCTGACTCCGAGTCCATCGGTTAACCAGTCAGGTTGGTTTCTATTTTCTCCTTTTTCCTCCTGCTTCTCTCCCCCGTCTTCTCCCTGTCACCCTGCCCACCAGATTACACGCGCAAAATGCCACTCAGCATTTCCCGCTGCCCGGAAACCTTGAACAACCTCTGGCTGCCTGCAGCTGCGGAAGATTCACTTGGGATGTTTGTTAAAAATACAAACCCCAGGACTGGGACTGGAGCCCAGAAATCAGCTTTTTCACAAGCCCTTCAGACAGGTGGTTCTTGGAACGCACAGACGGACACTGGCCTGCAGACTCCAAGTGTCACTCTTTAGCGTGGAGCCGAGCCCCCTCCACCCCCCATCCCCCCAAAGCCTCTCTTTCAGGCAGATGGGGTTTCTCATTTTAGTCCTGTCCCACCTTTTCCCAGTTCTGTTTCTGAAATGCCCTTTGCATTGTGTTAAATAACACATCATCCCACTTCTTGGCCTGATTTTGAAAATTTTATGAGGCTCCCTGGAGTGTCCGCATCCAGGCTGTGTCGTCATCTCCTTACCCTGAACCGTACCGCTCACTTGACGAATACCTGTATACTGCCTTCTGATCTCTTCTGTGTCGTTTTGCATTATTTAAGTTCTGTTTATGTCTGACTTTACAACCAGATTGTAAAGTCACAGAGAAAGGACCTTTTTTCGGGGGGTCTCCTGTGGCTCCTTGCCTCACAGTGTGTAGACAGTGAACGTTGGGCTCAATGATTTCAAGGAGTTCCCTTCATACCCGTTGTGCTAGGTCACCGTGAGATGGCAGAATTTTCTACGCGAGCCGTTTCAAGCACCAAATGTCACGTGTGAATTCTGCTGTAATCTGTCAACAGTGTCTTTCATGAAGCTGATTTCTGAGTAAAAAGGAACAGAGAGTCTTGCTTGCTTCACTTTTTGAGTCTAAGTGTTCTTCTCTTCTTGCCACGACAGGAGCGAACAACTTCTCCAGTTTTGGAATCATGTGACAGTTTCTGCTAGCCTAAGATAACCAAAGAACATGATTCAGCTCCTTGCTTGCTTGAACTGTGCAATTCGCCAGTGGAACCACTGGGGTGTTTTTATGCACTCGTTTCGTATTAGCATCTAACCCTTCAGATCTGTCAGCGAAGGCTCTAGACCAGCTGTGAATTTGGGTGATTCCGTAACTGTAATTTCTCTGGTCAATATGAAACAGATTAAAGGCTTAAGAAAAAAGAGCGTTAAAATAATTCTTCCAGAGGCCGTTACTTTTAAATCTGAAACCCTGCCCCCTGCTTTTGGGGAGGAAAGGTCAAGGTCAGTCTCCGCCCAACAAGTAATTTTCTCAAGTGGTCCGTGGTGTTTTACAATTCATCGTTTCATGAAGAATGCTCAGCGCTAGGGACAGCGTGTGTATAACTTGTGAAATTTACTACCTTTCCAGAGACCGTATTTCACGCCCGAGGATCTGTATTTTCTCTCTGCAGGAGAATCCGCACGCCACGCTGACCATGTCTTTGGCACAGACGAACTTCTGCAGGAAGAAGGGGTTTGACCCCCAGAGTCCCCTCTGTGCTCACATAATGCTGTCAGGAACTGTCACCAAAGTAAGTGGTTATCCCACCAGGACAGGGACGGGTGTTAAAAGAGCATCATCTGGGGCGCCTGGGTGGCTCAGTCGGTGGTTAAGCGTCCGACTCTTGATATCGGCTCAGGTCGTGATCTCGCGGTCATGAGATGGAGCCCTGCACTGGGTTCTAGGCACGGGGTGGAACCTGCTTGGGATTCTCTCTCTGCCTCTCTCCTGCCCGTTCTTTCTCTCTCTCAGATACACTTAAAATGAGATAATCTGCCATTTCATGAAAACTAAAAGCTTAAATGAGTTCATTTCATATAGGGGTTCAGTAAGGTGTTAATGCGGAAGGCAAACTGTCACGTAACAGCCGTTCGTCCCTCTGTAAGGCGCATCTGCTCATCCAGAGCTCTGTGCTCCTGGCCACATGCGGGTCCCTTATATCCATATTTTCACGGTGGCTTCAGGCAGAGAGCATCTAAGTGAGCTACAGGAGGGGTGCCGGTTTCTGGCTCCTAGGCGCGGGTTTGGACAGCGGGGCGGTTGCTGCGGGGCAGAGGGTCGGGGGTCATAGCGCCGGTCTGATGGCTGAACCAGCACTCGTGTGCTTTTTGACCTCGTCAGTCGCGATGACCTCAGATGCGTGTGACTGACAGTCTGGGAACGCCGTGTGGACGCCTCTCTGTGGCCGCATGTCACCGGAGAAAGAAGGGGGCGCACACGTGCTCTTGAGGTCCCCCGTGCTTCTTCGAAAGACTTTTAGCTTTTGCGGTTTGCGTCTCCGTGTTCAGGCCGGGCTTGTCCTGGGGCACGCGTGCTCAGGTTCTGCGGCCCCGGGCCCCCTAACATTTTCCCGTGTGCCTCGTGGGGGCTCCCGACGGCTCCCAATGACCGCTCAGGGTGCTCGTTGCTCGTGCCGGGTTCCCGCTTCTGTGAATCTCTTACCGCCGACATCGGGACTCTGTTGTTCTCTGCTTTTCTGCATGCTTCCTTCCTTTCTCTCTTGATCCCTGAAGCCGAAGATCGGGGACTTCTAACGAAATAAACGCGTTAGGATTTGTAGAAGAATCGCACGTCCTTAACGGGGCTGCCGCTCGGAGTCGCTTACTTCGCGTGTGTCCTTTAGGTGAATGACACAGAGATGGACTTTGCCAAGCAGTCCCTGTTCGTCCGACACCCCGAGATGAAAACGTGGCCTTCCAGCCACAATTGGTTCTTTGCCAAGTTGAATATAACCAACATCTGGGTCCTGGACTACTTCGGCGGACCCAAAATAGTAACACCCGAAGAATATTATAACGTCACGCTTCAGTAAGTGTTACACATCTTTCTTCTTTCTAATAATGCGACTTTTATTAGTGGTCCTCAGTCTTGTAAAGCCAGGGACTCTTAACTCTTTCTCGTACCAGGGGACCCCCCCTTTGGCAAGCTGGGAAAGGTCTACGGTCCCCCCTCAGAATATATTTTAGGAGTATAAAATACATAGGAAATACAATGGAAACCAACTATATTGTATTGAATATAATGGAATGTATTGAATGTATTGAAATACGTTTATAAAAATATTATGTTAATTCCTGCATTAGATGAATATAATGTAATGTACTGAAATATATTTATAAAAATATTTTTTAAATGAGTGGCATAGTAATATGTTAACTTTCAAAAAATTTGACTTTTCAGCGAACATATTAATCAGATTTAGTAGTGAGTCTATAACATGACTGTACTTTCTGAGTAGTGAGGGCTGAATTATTTTAAGACGTCTGCGGCAACTCTAACATGCTGTGAAAGTATCTGTGATTTCTTTATTTCTGTTGGTGACAGTCACAGATACGCCATCTCCACTGGGGGGTTATCGCCTACATTCATCCTTGAAGAAATGATAAATTTCGGGTAGCACTTCATGAAAATGAAAACATTTTTTTCCATCCAAGTTCATAGAGCCTTGAACTCTGCTTACAGGCTGGAACACCAGGTTGAGACCTTGTTGTTGTTTTTTTTAATGTTTTCATTTATTTTTTGAGAGAGAGAGAGATCACAAGCGAGGGAGGGGCAGAGGGAGAGGGAGACACAGAATCTGAAATGGACTCCAGGCTCTGAGCTGCCAGCACAGAGCCCGACACGGGGCTCGAACGCATGAACGTGAGATCATGACCTGAGCCGAAGTCGGCCGCTCAACCGATGGAGCCACCCGGGCGCCCCAGAGACCTTGTTTTAAGGGGACCTGGCTGGAGCCCGGTTCCGGCCCGTGATGGCATTTTGCCATGAGAACCAGACCTCAGCACTTCTGGACGCTCAGGGGTCCACACCCAAGTCTGAGCATGCGGCCCTGTGCCCATCAGCCCCAGTGCTGTGAGCGCTGGGGGTGACTGTGTGGGAAACCCACTAGGCAGTGGACACTCGGGGGTGGGGAGGTTGACACCCAAGGGGAGAGAACAAAGAAAAAAATAGCCTGGAAGTGGGAAAAGAACAGGAAAAAACGGTGTGATCCGATCCTTTGAAATTAGGTCAAGGTCCAACTGGAGGAATACAGAGGACTGGGGCTTTTCCCGGGTGACACAGGTCACGGGCAGAGCTGACATCCTCAAGGCCCAACAGCCAGTGATCACGGCAGCAGCGACAGCAGCTAGCGGCTCGGTGGGCGCGGTTCGGGCTGCCAGGCGCGCCCTGCTTTCTCCCCACCAGACGCTTGGTAGTGTTTCTCCTCGTCTGTAAGGTGGAGAACCGGAGCACGGAAGAGTAAGAATCTTGCCTGAAGTCTGACCGCCAGTACGTGCTGGTGCCCGGATCGACACCCACGCATTCTGGCCCCGGGGCCCCCACCTTGCTTCTCCCCATGATGATCGACTGTGTCTCTGCTCACGTCACAGCTGGCTGGCTGGGCTCCTAGCCTGGGGTCAGCCTTATGATGACTTGTGCTGTCATGGCTGGCAGAGATGAGGGTGACGATGCTAAGTTAGACCTGGAGGTCATGGTCATTTGCGAGTTGATTCTCAGCGTTGCTTTATTTTGTCTCTGGTTCCGTTGTGGTACGGTTCCACATTGGAGTGTTGACTTCCCGTCACCATTGTAATTGTCTTCACGGCAAAGCCTGGGCTTTACTTAATCAACCCATCAGTCAGTCCCAAACAGGGCCCAGGACCGCGCGTGGCCCGGAGCAGGTGTTCAGTAAACACTGGCTGCTCGTCAGGCTGATACTTGGTGACAGAGATTCTCAGCTCCTTTGTTTGAGTAGAGAATCCAGCAGTGCTGGGGTTTCTTTTGCTTCCGTGTATGCAGAAGAGGCACAGGCCAGCGAGTCCCTTCTGGGCCGACAGAGCCGCCTGACTTTACAGGAATACGGACGCGGCCATTACGGCATCACGACCGGGCAGAGACTTACCCAGTAAGAGGACAGGCCCGCCGTGCGAGGTTAAAGTTTACAAGATGTGACGGTCTCCCAAGTACAGTTATTTTTGTAAAAATAATGCGCCCAAGGGCAGGGCTCGCTTTAATAACAAAATTAAAATGTGCTTGCTCCTGAATCTCCGTGTTGGGTAAGTGAGTAAAATAGAGAAATTGGAGGTTCCCATTTGATTGCACAGACTAACGAGCCTTTGCCACAGCTCAGAGATAAGAGGGACCATTTCCCTGTCCTTCGGCAAGGAGGACCCAAGGCTAGACCAAAGTCCGACCTCTTCCTCTTTTTTTTTCTTTTTTGTTACATTTATGTATTTTTGAGAGAGCGAGACAGAGCATGAGATGAGGAGGGGCAGAGAGAGAAGGAGACACAGAATCTGAAGCAGGCCCCAGGCTCTGAGCAAGCTGTCAGCACAGAGCCCGATGCAGGGCTTGAACCCGCGAACCGTGAGATCATGACCTGAGCCCAAGTCGGACACTTAACCGACTGAGCCACCGAGGTGCCCTGAGTCTGATCCCTTCTGAGGCAGGACACCCGAATCCTAGGGGTGGGCGGCCTTCAAGCTGACCTCTCGGAACCCGTCTGACTACTGATTGTCCATTTCAGAATCCGGGAGTGGGCCCCTCACCGGCCTACCCACCTGGTTTGCCAGTAGCCCGGGAGAGAGAGTAATGTCTGGAAGGGCCGAGAGCCTGCAGGCTCCAAGGGAACCACTACCAGGGGCCTCGTGGGCTTTCTGGAGCTTTCCCGAACGGCAGCCATCTTGGCCAGCTTGCCCAGCTCAGTTTTGGAAGTGGTTGCTTCCCAAATGCCCTAAAGGCTCTGCATCTGAAGTCTGTTGCCTTCAGGTGGAGTGTTGAGAAAGTTTCAGTACAAGTGCCACTTGGTACGGCCTGACTGAATCTGGTGTCGTTCATTGGACTGTTGGGTCCACACCACGGGCATATCTGCATGTGGACTGGAAGGTTCTGCCGTCACAGGGCGCCTCCGTGGGCATCCCTCAGTGGGCCGTTCTCATGAGTGTTAGCAGTCGCCTCCTGTCACTGTTGAGCCTGAGCTGCAGGGTGCCCTCACCAGGCCTCCCCGCTGGCGTTCCCGAAGGTTCCCCAGCACAGGCACAGGGCGTAGGAGGCTGTAAGCCACCTTGTTGCCTGGTCTCCCTCACCTGGACGTGGTTTCCTGGTAGCCGTGGTCAGACTGCAGCAGGAAAGGGGGTCCAGGTCACCTCCGCCGCTAAACGCAGCGTCGTGGGACACTTGGCTGACTCCCGCTCTCTTGCTCTGAAGATCAGGGCCCCTTCTGTCCTCAGTTGCTTTTGTCATCTAAATGAGCTGTCAGGTGCTCCTGGTGGCTGCTCGGCCGTGCCTCCTGGAGTGTGCCGGCATGGCACTCCGAGGTGAGGGCTGCTGGTTAATGACTCCGGGGCCCGACCCTAAACCTGCTGATACCCGGACTCTGGAGCAAGCCCAGGCCGCTCTTCAGTCCCGGAAGTGGCTGCAGTTAGCTCCAGGTCTTAAACTTCTGGATCAGGAGTTTCTCTCGTCATTCCCTAGAGTGATTAACTTGCAAGATTGGTCGACTCGGTTTAATGAAATCATTCTTCCTGTCTCTCCCCTTCTCTAGGTGAAGCAGAAGACGGCGAATCTAGCAGCACCCGGCAGGTTGCTCAGGAGGCTCACCCAGACGTGAAGGGCTTAATGTGTCTCCGTGGAACTTTTCCCAGAGTCACACGCTGATTTGTTTGCTTGCTTTGCTTCCATAATAGAGCCGGACTGTTCCTGGATTTCTTGGCAAATGTGGTTGCTAGATCTTTTTTTTTTTTTTTTTTTCAAATTTTGAAGCCATTTTCACAGAGGCGTGCCTTATGAAGCTTTGTTCTGTCAATTCCAAATAGTTTTCCAACGGGGCTCCTTGAAGAGGGGTGGGTGCCAGATTTCGATTGCCTGTTGGCATCCGAGGGTACCCGAAGACGCGTCGCTACTTCCCGGAAGCCCCCGGGCTGGGGAGAGGGCCTCACTGCCCGAGCCCGTCCGGCAGGGCTGGCCTGTGTCACGGCCCGCCCCCGCAGGTATGTGGCCAAACCAGACCGCGGTGAGCCGCAGGCGTGTCTTCCTCCTCGGGGCCCATCTGTGTCTGACATTCCTGGGTGTCGTCGATGTGACCTAAGGCAATACTCTTTCTTATAAAAGAACTTTTTTTTTCTCCACTTTTCAAATCTACAGTGATAACCAGAACAAGAGAAGTTCCTAAAACTTTTTCTGAATTTCATTTCCCCCCCCTCCGCGGACGCTGTATAATCCGTGTTCTCCGCCCAAAACACACACGTACACGCACGTACACATGAGCTTATTTTGCTTTTGGTCCCCAAGTGGGCTTGCAGAAGAAAAAAAGGGGATTTTGTGGAATTTTGCAGAAGAAAAAGATGAAGGGAATTTCATGGAGGTCTTTTCTGTTTTGTGAGTGAAGTTTCCGGGGCGCGGACCAGCCTAAGCCGGGTCCCAAACCCGCTGCTGCCAAGGGCGCTCTGTAGCTTGTTAAGGAATGCTGGTCTCAGCAGTGGCGGCCTCAGGCTTTCTCAGCTGCTCTGAGTCTTCAAATGGTTCCCGCGTTGTTACTACCTAAATCGGGTCATTGGGGAGAAGAGAGCATGACTTAAAGATCACACTTCTTCAGAAAAGAAGCAACCGTTTGCTTTTATTACATATATACATGATTTCTGAAGATGGCATAAGGCCCCCTTGTAAAGAAGTGTGTGGGGCGCCTGGGTGGCTCAGTTGGTTAAGCGGCCGACTTCGGCTCAGGTCATGATCTCACAGTCTGTGAGTTCGAGCCCCGCGTCGGGCTGTGTGCTGACAGCTCAGAGCCTGGAGCCTGCTGCGGATTCTGTGTCTCCTTCTCTCTCTGCCCCTCCCCCACTCATGCTCTATCTCTCTCTGTCTCAAAAATAAAACAAACATTAAAAAAAATTTTTTAAAAAGAAGCGTGTGAGGAATCGAGCCACCGAATCGTTAGCTACGAGGGAGGAAGTCGAATGTGAGTCATTATGTTCGAAACCTACGAAATGAACTTACCTAAAATCCAGCAAACTGCTTCCGATGAAGAAAAATGATTTACATTAAACTTGGTAAAATAGCGTTTTTACTCAAAATAATTAAAAGCATTATTTTCCTGAAGCGTGTCGGATTTGTTTTCTTAAACATAGATGTTCGTATTTCTTACACTTTGTTTCATGGTCTGCTGTTGAAACCCTGTCGCGTTTTTGTTTTAGCATGCTTTTAAATCAGCCCTTGGCTGTTTCAGAGCTTACCGTGAATAATTCGACTCTTCCCCACCGGTAACGAGTTCGCGTGTCCTAAAATTTGGGGAGCGGACAGAATGCAGCTTTCGTCAAGGGATTTCCCCGGGGCCTCAGGTGCCGAGGTACCTGGTGACAGAACTAGGTGGATCACGGGTATCTGTTTTTCTCCCTTTACCCGCTGTTCGCGAGTTTCGTCTTGATCATTTGATACCATATAAAAGCTTGTCTGTATTCAGTTAAGATCAGTTATCACATAGGAAAGTCAACCAGTTTTTCCTAGCAGGTGCCGGAGATTCCTTTACGATAGAATGTGAAGACTAGGTCTCTGTTATGTCCTGACTGACCACCAGAGGGCGCTGTAGACCACTTTTAGGGAAGATGCTGGTGTCTTGTTCCTGGTTTTCTTCAAGATGTGGATTGTGGATTGGGTCCGTAAGAATGACACCCTGGGCCGCGTTGTGGGTGGATGGATGGCTTTGATGAGATGACACGGGGGTAAAGGCAGCCCAGCGGGGGCAAGAGGGAACGCAGAGGCCCGGTCTCCTGCTGCTGCCACGCTTTCAGGAATTTATCACTCCGTACAAGTCATTTGCTTCGGGTCCCCTTCTACTCCACCTGCAGCCAAAGAGGGACATCGTCCCCGCCTTAACCGGATGGGGGGTGAGTGTATCCAATGGGGACTGGCTCTTCGGCAGAGAGAGCAAGGCAGGTCCCAATCAAGAAAAGAGAATAGGGGCGCCTGGGCGGCTCAGTCGGTTAAGAGTCTGACTTCGGCTCAGGTCATGATCTCGCAGTTTGTGGGTTCGAGCCGCACGTTGGACTCTGTGCTGACAGCTCGGAGCCTGCAGCCTGCTTCAGATTCTGTCTGTCTGTCTCTCAAAAATAAACACTAAAAAAACTATAAATAAATAAAAATAAAAGTAGCAAGGGAGTGCCAGCGGAACCTGAACCCAGATGGCCGCGTTTGGCAGTTGTTCTTGGCTTTGGATCTGTGTCAGCAGGTCAAGGCTGCTTGTCCTTACCAGGCCATGGCCAATTATTGACATTTGCTCTGTCTTCTAGTCCAGCTTCAGATTCCTTGGAGGCATGTAGTGGGTAGAGGAAAATCCTTTATGCAGTGAGGCAGGCTTCGATGACATCAAGGCACACACGATCTGCCTTGAGGTTGCGAATGTCACGGTTCCCTTCGCAGTGATGTTCAGATTGAAGGTCACAAAGTAATCGAAGAGCAGCATCTCCTTTCCTGTAGTGGCGCTTGCTTTCAGTTTTAGTAACGAAAAAGGTAACGTTCTACTTGTGCAAAGCTACTAGGTCCGTATTTTTTAGGGGAATTCCAAACTGTCGCTTCAGAGCAGAGGCTTTATAAATTTTCATCTGACAAGACCATGAAGTCCTTTGTGGAATCAAAGGAGGTATAAATCCACGAATAAAACTTGATCTTTTTCTTAGTTTTTTTTCCCCTTAGTATTGATTGTAAGATATATATCTGCATGGAAATTTTTTCAATTTAAAAATTCATCATCTCACCGACCGGCATGGCTGCTGACATTTTGGTGTGTTTTCTTCCAATTTTGGGGTCCATGAAATATTTAAATGTAATCAAGACCATGCTGTTTATTGATCATGTACCACACTCACTTCATCGTAACCTTGTTATGTTACCAGAAGACATTCATGAGGATGGCTTAGACTGGCTGCACAATATTTCATTAGATCGGGGTCTTCCGGGTACCAAATAATGGTCTGTCGTAGCGCTCTGTCGCTAGCGGCCAGAAACCTGGTCAATGAAGCAAAAAGAGGAGTTCATTGATCTTAAAATATTCCTTTAGAACTCAGTCTTCGTCTCCCGGCTCCTCTTTCCACTGTATTGGTTTTAATTGTAGCCAATTTAATCTTACAGTGAAGAGGATACATCTTTCCCAGAATTAATCATTCCTGATTAATTCCTGTATCTAGGAATGGGCCGTCCCCATTGGCTGAGCTGGATTCCCACGTCCTTTCCTGCGGTTGGGGGTTCAGAACCAGAGACTAGGAGAATTTTGAAGCAGGACTCTCCCGAAAGGAAAGGAAAAGTTAGGTTAACGAAAAGGACCCTGGACAGACAGAAGCTAAGGACTGTTTTCACTTTCTCCAGCTTTTTAAAAAGGTTTAACACGAACCGGGGAGGGGCAGAAAGCAAGCGAGAGAGAATCCCAAGCAGGCTCTGCACTGTCCGCACGGGGCTCAAACTCATGAACCACAAGATCGTGACCTGAGCCGAAGTCAAGAGGCGGACGCTTAACTGACTGAGCCCCCCCAGGCGCCCCTCATTCTCCGGGCTTTGAATGTTTAAGTGACTTCCAACTGCCTGGTAGTAGAGAAAGCTCTTTCTGCATAAAGTATAGTGCACACTTCTTGTTTACTTCCTTAGAGAGACTCCCAGCCGTGGAATTCCTCAAGCCAAAAGCTGTCAGTACTTGTTCCAAATTGCTCCTAAGAATTTATAGCGATTATCTGTGAGTCCTGCAAACGACATGGGATAGTGTGCACCCAAGGCACGAGTTCGTTAGGTAAAAATAACATGGTTTTATTTTAATTGACAACTCAGGTTACTGGTAACCTCGGATATTTAAAAACCCAAATAGTAGTTGTTTTCTTTGCTTCAAATATCAATTGGCAATCTGCGGGTCGAGTTTTCTCAAAAATAAAAGTTAGGATGGTCCTGGGACTTAAGTTTACAAAACAAGTTCATACGCGGCGTTTTGTCTCATCCTTGCAACAAGCCCAAGCGGTAGATGGGACACACATTATTCTCTCTCCTTCGGGGACGGAATCGGAGTCCCCAGGTCGTTAGCTTGGGGGCGTTCACAGCACCACACCTCAGACTGAGTCCTTAGCTCTGTCTCTGAGACTCCACTGACCCCCTCAGCGGCTGGTTCATATGGGTCCTTTGAAGAAACGTCTTGCCACCAGTGTGTGGCGTAGAAATGGCAAAGGTCACACGTCAGAAGAATGCATGTTTCACGGGCGGCACGGTGACATTTTGGAGGCGGGCAGGGTCGAGTACAGGAAAGGGTGTGAGCTCTGAAGCCAAAGGGCTGTGCTCAGATCCCGACTCACCCACTCGGCCGAGTGGCTTCGGCGAGTGCTCTGCTAGAGGCCCCCTCTGTGGGTCGGGGGTGATTCCTAGGAGGGGTGTCGGCGATCGGCATTGCTTCTGGCACGGTGCGGGGTAGCCGGAGGCCGCCCGTTGTGCGGATGAGCTGTCAGGCTGTGGAGGGGCAAAGAACCGGCCATTTTCTTGGTAAGAACACGGCCAGAAGGTCACGCCTGTCACGTGTCAGCCACCGGCCTCCACTGTGCCCTGGGGACACCCCCCTCTCCCCGCCCCCGTGTGCTGGGTGTGTGCCGTGTCCGAGCACAGGAGAGGGGGGCAGGGCAGCTCTGGGGTCCTGTGGTGAACCCTGGTGAGAGGTCGCCCCCCACCCCCACCCCCCGGCCAGGAGCTAGAGGAGTCCGGGGACTGCAGAGTGAACAGCGGTGGCGAGAGGTGCCCGTGGAGCTGCCTTGAACCGTCCGGGGAAGGCCACCCAGAGCAGCGAGTGTCCGTTCCGTCCTCCCATCCCAGGGCCGGACCGGCTGCCCTGCTGAAGGTCAGGGCCGCCGTTTGTCTATCTTAACCCCCTCACCTTCCCCTTAAGCTGGTGACCATCCTGAGGAGCCGTCAGCGTCTAGTGGGGGACCCACCTGTCCCTGCCCTGCAGTCCCCAGAGGTGGGCTCCCTTCATTCTTACTCCTCAAGCAGGGAAGGTCCCAAAGGGCCACGCTGGGCTGAGAGACAACTTCGGAGCCACCAGCCGGCCTCCATCCCGTGTGAGCTCGGTTGGTCCTTCCCCCTTTGCAAATGGCCAAAACGCAGGCTGCATGAAGCCGGAACCTCCAGTGCAATCGGACGGGGTGGAGCCCTGCACACCGGAAGTGAACTGTGGAGGTCTAATTGGCTTTATCGAATGCTTCCTGAAGCCGGCAGCATCTCATCCAGCACTAGAGGGGCGCTCCCAGGAGCAATACAGACCGGGAGGCTTCTGAGAGACAGGAGGGGGCAGAGACAGGGGCGGAGTGGTTCCCTCCTCGTCTTTCCTTGGGGGGACAAAAGGGACTATGGGGCAGATAACCTCACAGGTGCTGACCAGAAAATTCCAGACTGACCAGTTAAGATTATGTTCGTGGAGAAGGTTGAAACTGCAGTTAGGTTAGTTAGTATTAAGCCTTAGGTTGGTGATGTGGGCTGAGCACAAGTGACTCCATTTTGGGTCTGGGGTGTGTGTGTGTGTGTGTGTGTGTGTTTTCAACACCATTATCTGGAAGCCTGGACACAAGGCCGTCATCGGCCTGCTCCTTCGATCTAAGTGGTGCAGGGCTAGGTAACAGCTGGCAGGGCTGAAAGGGGAGGGCCCTGGAGAGGCAGGAGTAGTTACCCGTAAATATAATTTCCAGCCAGAAGACAACACGCAGGGGCATCTAGTTTGGCCCTTCCGTCTTTTCTTTTAAAATTTTTTTTAACGTTTTATTTATTTTTGAGAGACATAGAGACAGAGCGTGAGCAGGGGAAGGGCAGAGAGAGAGGGAGACACAGAATCGGAAGCAGGCTCCAGGCTCTGATGAGCCATTAGCACAGAGCCCGATGCGGGGCTCGAACTCACAGACCGCGAGATCATGACCCGAGCCGAAGTCGGCTGCCCGACCGACTGAGCCACCCAGGCGGCCCCCGTCTTTTCTTTTTAAAGACAAGAAGAAAGTACTTTATTTTTTAATGCTTCGATTACAAACGCAAATCAAGACGACTACTTTTTACCTGACAACTACTTACCGAACTTCAAGTACATACGAGGCATGGCTCCAGGCAGCCCTCGAGAGCTGCTTTTCTGTCAGAGGCGCCCGTACCCTTCTCTAGTTATTTCTCAGGAAGATTCCCAGGCTTAGGTAATAAAAAATTCCACCTCAAAGTTCCGCCCCTTCGTCTTTGAGCTGCGGACACCAAGGTTCAGAGAGGTAAGGTGATCCGGTGGAGGCCACCTAGCAAGGCGGGACCGTCCCCTGGGTTTGTGCATTCCCGTGGCACCGCGCCGAGGGGAAGGCCGTCCGGTAGAGTCAGAGGAGGAGGGGATAAGCCATAGGGACTTGTCGATGGGGATGTAAAAGGGAACCAGTTCTTCCCAACGGCCTCCGATTCTGGGCACATCACGTATTTAACTCATTCCTTCAACCCTCCAACGAGAAGGGCCCCGCCAGCCGGCACGGGGTGGGGCTGGGACTCGAACCCGGGGCTCACGTTCTTCCACCGCTGCGGACCAGCGCCCAGAAAACCTGACTTCCCGGTCCTGCTGCGGCCGCTTCCCGGCCTCGTGACCTGGAGCAAATGCCTTCATTTTTCTGAGTCTTCGCTATAGTATGGAAACTTCCTTAACTATAATATGGGAGCCGTACCCCAATACTGACTGCCGGGCCGAGTCAGAGTCAGAAGGAAGATTAAATGTGACGTACGCGTGACAGTGACGCAGGGATGCAAGGTCCCCATTGAAGCAGAAGAAGTTCTTTTTACCGTGGAAGCTTCTAGACTCTCAAGGGCAACGTGCAGTTGCTTAGAATTCAACTCCTCCCCTGATAGCACCTCTTTAATTTTACCCACATCCCGGCTGGTTTTCCCCATCTCTTGCCACCTTCTAACATCTTTTAGGGGCGCCTGGGTGACAAGTTAAGCGTCCGACTTCACCTCAGGTCATGATCTCGCAAGTTCGTGAGTTCGAGCCCCGTGTCCGGCTCTGTGCGGACAGCTCAGAGCCTGGAGGCTGCTTCCGATTCCGTGTCTCCCTCTCTCTCTCCACCTCCCCCGCTCACATTCTCTTTCTCTCTCTCTCTCTCTCAAAAACAAACATTAAAAAAAATTTTTTTTAATCTTTTATATCTTCATGCTGTCTTATCATTTCTTTCTTCTCGTGTGCTTGGACATTAGGCGCACTTCTCCTCCCTAAAGTCTCTAAAGAAACAAAATTTTGTGACTTAGTTTTCTTAGGGACAAGTAATTTGGGGTGGGGGAAGGGCCGTCGGGTAAAACTCCCACAAAGCGGACCCCGGCAAAACCGTGGGTTTGCAAGCGGGTCTTCAGTGACCGTGCGTCTGCAGCGTCTGTAATGGTCAAGGCCATGGCAGCGGCTAGGTGCGGAATCAAAGTCACAGAGCGTAAGAAAAAGCTATTGGCTTATGAAACGGAAAAGCCTGTGGGCAGGCCTTCAGGTATGGCGGGATCCAGGTTGTCACTGGGTGCGGTGAGTGTTCTGTCTCTCTTTATGCGTCTCCTGTTCTGCTCTCCTCTGGGTTGGCTTCATTCCCAGGCAAGCTTTCTCTGTCTGACAGGAAAGACTAGAGGGGTGCTGTCGGCTGAGCGTCTGACTTCAGCTCAGGTCATGATTTCGAGGTTCGTGAGTTCAAGCCCCGCGTCGGGCCTGTGCTGACAGCTCAGAGCCGGAGCCTGCTTCGGATTCTGTGTCTCCCTCTCTCTCTGCCCCTCCCCCACTCATACTCTGTCTCTCTCTCTCAAAAAGAAATAAACGTTAAAAAGAATAAAAAAAGATAGATACCGGGCACACCTAATCTTCACAGAGGAAGAAGGAAGGAGAAACTTTTCTCACAGCTCGTCTTCAGGAGACAGGATCGTGAGACGGCCTCCAAAATTTCCATGCTTTGGTGTACACGCCCTGTACAATCTCCTTGTTTATGCAAAGGGCCTGTGAAAATGATGATGAGATATCACTCCTGCGATTACGTGATGTTAACCTGGTGGGCCTGACCTAATCAGGTAAACCCTTTAAAAGCCGTTTTTTGTCAAGCTGGTTGCAGAAACGAGGGATGGGCTTTAGTCGCCTCGGGAGAATGTGCCTATGGGACCACATTCAAGGAGTCGGAGGTGTTCTCTGGACTCTGAAAACGGTCCTGGCCAATAGTCAGCAAGAAAGTTGGGACCCCGGTTCCGTATTTGTAACGGAATAGATTTTGCCAGCGACCACGGACCTCAGAACAGGTTCTTGAGCCTCAGAGGAGAACTGCCACCCCAGTCGACCTAGCTTGATTTCGGCCTCATAGGAACCTGAACAGAGAATCCAGTCACGTTGTACTTGGATTTCTGACCTGCGTCACTGTGAAATAATAAGTCTGGGCTGCTTTAAGCCACCGAGTCTGTGACAACCCGTTATGCAGCAATAGAAAGCTAAGGCGGCCTCCACAAACCTCGGTGTGTACGTTAGGATCGTTTGGTGGCAAGCAACAGGAACCCGCTGTGAGTAATTTAAGCCAGAAGGAAATTTACCGGACCGGTGTTCACAGAGCCGCAGAACAGGAGCCGCTCCTGCGATGAACCCGAACAGGTCCAGGTCACCCAAGTGACCAGGGGGTGTTTCCGGGTCCTGCCTCACCCTTTCTGGATGCGAATTCCAGGGAGAACGCAACTAATCTGCTTTAGCTGACAGCCTCGCCAAGACTGTAACCAAGGGAGAATATTTGATTCTTCAAAGCAAAATTGGAGTGACGTCAGCGACACGGCTGAATAAGACATCCCTTGTTCATGTCCCACCCTTAATAATAATTTGGCGTCCGTCCATGCACAAGAGTGCCGTCCCGGGTGCCGTGGGATCCAGCACCCTCTGCGGAGGGATCTGGGAGGAGCCTCGCGCACCTGCGCTTCAGGTGACAACGGGCAGACAGAGATCAGTCCCCGCTGTGGGCCCGACGGTGGCCCTGCACCAGCTCCTCTCGGCCATCATCCGGCCGCCCCCTGGAGAACCCCGCCTCGGACCGTCAAAGCAGAGCCCTGGGGAAGTCCGGAGACCAGAGAAAAAGTTGCCACACTCTGTTGGAAAAGCAACAAAAAAATATGAGGCTGGGTACATCTGGGTGGTTAAGAAGAACGGCCTGAATTCATTTGCATCATCCCGCCCCTGAGGGGGCACCGCTCGGGGCTCAGCTCTCTGGGCCCCCGGGATTTCTCCTGCAGGGGGGTCGAGAGCCTAGGAGGGGGCGCTCAGCTTTCCCAGCCGGGCGGGCTGCTGTTGCCGAGGCTCCCTTCTCTCTCCTTCCATCCAGACACTGAATCGTGAGCGACCCCACTGGGAAGGGGGGGGCACGGGAAGAGGCTGGGAGAGTGGCAGGTAGGACACTCAGAGGGCGTTAAAGGGATGTGAACCTCACTAACCGCCTCGTGGGGCCCAGCAAGAAGCCAGCCCACGCCTGGCCTGGAGGTCCCCCCAGCTGGCTCACCCCGGGGTGACACCCCGGGGCTCTGGCCACCTCCCCACACGCTTGGCTTCTTGACAGTGCGGGCAGACTACCAGGAGCCCGCACGGAAGGCCAACCTGAATCCGGGGACCGGGGAGCGACCACGAACTTGAACTTGAGCCCCACCCTTGGGAAAGCGAAAGGGAGGCTGTCTGCAGTTGGCCTGGCGCGGCCCAGGACGGAGAGGAGGTGGACGCGTTTATGAATTCGGCCACAGGAGGGAGCAAGGCGTGTGGACGTGTCTACAGCAGGTTTGGGAAAGTCTCAGAATCCCTAGCGCGGCTGATGGAAGGTACTCTCCCCCAAAGGCGGTTAGTAAAGACTGGAGGAGGTCGCTGCCACTTCGGACATGAAGACAGCAGCACAAAACTCCAGGGAGCGTGAAACGTGGGTGAAACCTGACACCCCCAAAGGACCGCAATACTCTTCCAGTGACCGATTCCAAAGGCACGGAGAGCTGTGTTTTACCAAAGGATTCAAAGTGGATGTTTTGAGGACGGCACCGAGCTACGAGAAGACACAAAAAGACAATTCAAGGAATCCATACAATGAGGCATGAACCCAATGAGAGTTTTAACCAAGAGAAACGGAAAAAAAAAAAAAAAAAAAAAAAAACAGAAACTCGGGAGCTGAAGAAGACAACGAACAAAAAATACAATAAAGCATCTCAACGGCAAAATAGATCAAACAGAGAAAAGAATCTGTGTGCTGGAAGACGGGACCTTTGAAATTAACAGAGAACAAAGAGAAAAAATGAAAAATGTGAAGAAAGTCTGCATGATCACGGCATAGTGGCAAAAACACAAAACCAAAGAAAAGAAAAGAAAAGAAAAGGAAAGGAAAAGAAAAGGAAAGAAAAGAAAAGAAAAGAAAAGAAAAGAAAAGAAAAGAAAAGAAAAGAAAAGAAAAGAAAAACAGTTTGTGAATTTTTGGAGTCCCAGAAGAAGAGAAGGAGACTGAAAACTCACTGAAAGAAGTAGTGGCCAAGAAGTTTCCGAACCTCGAGAGAGATCTGGATCTTCAAGTTTACGAAGTTCATGGGTCATAAAACAAACTCAAAGAGATCTTCTCTGAGCGGCGTCACAATAAAACCGTGAAAAAGAAAACATACAGAGAATCTCAAAAACAAGAGAAAAGCTCGTAACTTACAAAGGAGCCCTTACAAGTTCATCAGCAGAGAACTTACAGGCAGGGAGAGAGTAGGGCGGTACATTCCAAGTGCCGAACGAAAAAATTGCTAGCGGACAATACTCTCTCCAGCAAAGCTGACCTTCGGAAATGAAGGAGAAATGAAGATTTCCCCCGACAAACAAAAGCCGGCGGAGTTCACCACCAGGAGACCTGCCTTGGAGAGATGCTAAGAGGGGTCCTTCGAGCTGAAATTAGTCATGCGAGACATATAAAAATGTACAATACACTAGTTAAGGTAAGTGTAGAGTCAAATTCAGAATACCCTAATACCGTATTTTGGTGCTGTGTTAACCACTTAATTCTAGTATAAAGGTTAAAGGTCAGGAGTATTTAAAATAACTACAGCTATAATAATTTTAATAAATACACAATATCAAAATGGATCGATTGTGATACCAAAAACATAAAAGAAGGGGCGCCCGAGTGGCTCAGTCAGTTAAGTGTCTGACTCTGATTTCGGCTCAGGTCACGGTCTCGTGGTTTGTGGGACCAAGCCCTGTGTCAGGCTCTACACTGTGCAGAGCCTGCTTGGGATTCTCTCTCCCTCTCTCTTCGCTCCTTCCCCCACTTCTGCGTGTGCTTTCCCTCCCTCTCTCTCAAAATAATTTAAATTATTTTAATAATAATTCAGAAAACATGAAAGGGGAGAGCAAAAGGGTAGAGTTTTTGCATGTGATTGAAGTTAAGTCGCTACTAGCGTAAATTAGACTGTTCTATCTAAAAGATGTTTAAGTAAGTGTCATGGCAAACAGAAAGCAAAAATCCATAGCAGATTCACAAAAGGTAAGAAGAAGGGAGTCGAAGCTTACCACTACAGGAAACCGTCAGTTCACAGAGGAAGGAAGCCAGGGAGGGAGGAAGGATCAAGGGAACTACAAACCAGCCAGGAAACAAGTAATAAGATGACATTAGTGTCAATAATTAGCTCGAAATGTAAATGAATCAAATTCTTCAATCAGAAAACCGAAAATGGCTGGATGAATTAAAAAAAGCAAGGCCCAACTATTGGCTGCCTCTAAGAGAATCACTTCAGTTTTAACGGCTTAAAGTGAAGGGATAGGATAGTGTCCCTTGCAAGTCAAAACTGAAAGAGAGCAGGGGTAGTTACACCTCTATCGGACAAAATAGACTTAAGCCAAAAAAAAAAAGTAACAAAGATAAAGAAGATCATTACTTAAGAATAAAGGGGTCATTTCTTCGAGAGGCTGTAACAGTCGCAAATATATGCACACCCAACGTAGAGCATCTGAATATAACTAACTCGATGACTAACAGAGCTGATGGGAGAATTAGACAACGGTACAATAATAATAGAGTTCCATACCCTGCTTTCAACGACAGATCGTCCAGACAAAAAATAGTAGAAATAGAAATAGATAATAGAAATAGAAAAAATAATAGCAGAAAAAGCTTTTGACCAAATACAACCTCTTTTCATGATACACACTCCCAACAAATTGGGAGTTTAGAGCATAAGAACCACAAGCGAGAAGAGAAAAAAGTCGGTAAATTGGGTATCATCAAAATGAAAACAAAAATACCATTAAGAAAATGAAAAAACAAACCATAGACAGTGAGAAATTACTTGCAAACACAGAATTAATATTGTTTGTTTTGGCATTTTTTTTTGCATTGAGCTATATTTCACATAACGAACATTCACCATTTTAAAGTGTAATCTCTATGACTTTTTCCGTGTTCACTGTATTGTACACTATCCCCACCGTCTAATTCTAGAATGTTTCTGTCATCCCAGAAAGAGCCCTCTTACCTCTTCATCCCTTTTTGTGCCTGAATCCCATTCCATTTGGGGGATACACCACCACATTTGTTTACCATTGATATGATAATGCTGTGTGGACATGTGTTTTCAATTCTCTTGGGTCTATGCCTGGAGGTACAATTTTTGCGTCATATGACAACTCTGTTTGACTTTTTGAGGAACTGCCAAACTGTCTCCTACAAAGCCTTTATCATTTTACATTTTCACCAGTAATGTATGAGGGTGCCAATTTCTCGACGTCTTCACCAACACTAAATATCTTTTTTATTTTAGCCACCCTAGGGGGTGTGAAGTAGGATCTCACTATAGTTTTTCTTCCTCTTCCTCTTCGTTTCTTTTACCCAGCCCCCAATTCCCCTCCCCTCTGGCAACCACCAGTTTGTTCTCTGTATCAAAGAGTCGGTTTTTTTTGTTTTGTTTTGTCTCTATTTCTCTTTGTTCACTTGTTTTGTTTCTTAGATTCCCACCTGCGAGTGAAATCATACGGTATTTGTCTTTGGCTGGCTGACTTATTTCACTTAGCATTATACCCTCTAGATCCATCCATGTTATTGCAAATGGCAAGACCTCACTCTTTTCCAGGGCTGTGTAATCTTCCGTAGTATATATATACCACAACTTCTTTATCCATTTACCTGTGGATGAATACTTGGGTTGCTTCCGCATCTTGGCTATTTTATTTTATTTTATTTTTATTTTTTTTATCGTTTATTTATTTTTGACAGACAGAGAGACAGTGCATGAGCAGGGGAAGGGCAGAGAGAGAGGGAGACACAGAATCTGAAGCAGGCTCCAGGCTCTGAGCCATCAGCACAGAGCCCGACGCAGGGCTCGAACCCACAGACCGTGAGATCATGACCTGAGCCGAAGTCAGACGCTCAACCGACTGAGCCACTCAGGCGCCCCATCTTGGCTATTTTAAATAATGCTGCAATAAACATAGGGATCTCTATATCTTTTTAAATTAGCGTTTTCCTTTTCTTTGGGCAAATACCCAGTAAAGGAATTGCCGAATCATATGGTAATCCTATGTTTAGTTTTTTGAGGGACATCCGTGTTTTCCACAACGGCTGCACCAATTTACATTCTGACCAACGGTTCCCATTCCTGTCAACGCTTGTTTCTTGTGTTTTTAATTTTAGCCATTCTGGCAGGTGTGAGATGATCTTTCACTGTCATTTTATTTAATTATTTAATTTTATTTTAGAGAGAGAGCAGGGGAGAAGGGCAGAGGGGGAGAAAGAGAATCTTAAGCATAGAGCCTGACATAGGATTCGATCCCATGACCCTGGGACCATGACCTGTGCTGAAATCAAGAGTCGGATGCTCAACTGACTGGCCACCCAGGCGCCTCTCTCATTATGATTTCAATTTGCAATTTCCTCGTGACGAGTGATGTTGAGCTTCTTTTCATACGTCTCTTGGTCATCTGGATGTCTCCTTTGGAAAAATGTCTATTCGGGTCTTTTGCCCATTTTTAATCAGATTACATGAGTGTTTGGTGTTGAGCTGTGGCAATTCTTCATGCATTTTAGATATTAACCCCTTATCGGATATGTCTTCT
>PITB01025129.1:0-23247 GCA_004024585.1 Paradoxurus hermaphroditus
TTGTTTTGGGGGTAGTTTGCTCCTACAGCTATAGCTAAAACTGGGAGGTAATAGTCCTCAAGATTCTTTCATATCAGTATGTGATAGAAAATATAAATAAAATATGTTTAATGCAAATGACCAAACCTGCCAAAAAGAAGTGATACATTTGACCAAATATGCTGTATGGGAGAAATAATTTTTAACGTCAGCTTTAAAAGTCTGAAAATCAAAAATAGAAGGGAACCTTTTAAGACTTTTGTCACAGCATGGAGCATGCAGGCATGCTTGTTAATTCATGATGACATTTTAACCAGTACAGTTTTGGCAGGAGAGATAATGACAGGGCATGTTCTCATTTCTTAGGAGGTTTACAATGTCAGCTTAACCCCTGAGGTGCAGGAAGAGTTACTGCCTGCCCCGCGGCTCCAGCCAGCAGCCTCGGCTCAGAGCCTGCTGTAACCAAGCTCAGAAAGCAGTGAAAACGGGGGTTCTGCTTCATGAGTTTTTTTCTTTAGGTGAACCCTAGAACATCCACCTGTGAAGAGGTCTCCCGCTGGGGCATCCACTGGGAAATTCGGCCGTTACATACAAGTTTAAAGAAGAGCAGAAAAGGAAAAAGCATGCTAACTTAGCTACTTTTGTACATAATCAGGAAATCACGAGATTCTGCTGCCTGTCTTCCTCAGCCTTGGCCTGGAATATGGTTTCATGGCTGCCTTTATTGTACAATTTCAACATTACCTACTTAGATATGTTTCTGTGGAGAAATCCACGGTTTCACCTGGGCAGGTCAAATTTTGCCCTATAAATACATACATGTGTCATGCTGGTCTAGGCAAATCATAAATTCTTTGCGCCTGAGTTCTTTCGATTCTTGAACTAAAATCTTTAATTTGAATATTATTCACTATGTGCCTGTTTATGAAATTAAAGATAATTCAATGAGAATTAGGAAAAATATTTGTTGCAGTAATTATTTGGAGTAGCACATATTAAGAACAAATATAAAATCCCACCAACTTAAAAGTGAATCAGTAAACTGTGACATATTCACACTGCACAATAAACTATATCGACCTGGATAAATCGCAAAAACCACATAGAGTATTTTGATCACTTAATCTTGGAAGTGATATCCTATCACTTATGCCATAATCTGTTCATTAGAAATTAACCTTCAAGTCTGGTCAACATTCGGTGGGGTGGGGGGCAATTGCCTAGAGTGTGAATAACAGGAGGCAGGGATTATCGGGGGCCATCTTGGAGGCACCCCACAACAGCGGCTATATATTGTTTTTAGGTAAAAATCATGTAAAAACATTAACAAAATTATGTAGTTACGTCAGTAATAGTATAAAAACACATATATGAAAGGTAATAATTGAAAGTGAGGACTAGTTCTGGGATAGAAGGGAAAAACAGGATTGGGAAGAGGTGTACCAAGACATCAACTACAACTTTAGTTTTATATCTTTTAAGCATGGAAAATATTATAACTCAGAAAATTGGGGAAACAGTGCAGGGATATCCATTATGTTAGTTTCTGCATTTTTTATATGTTTAAAATATTTTTTTCAAGTTAGTTAACATACAGTGTAGTCTTGGCTCCAGTAGTAGAACCCAGCGAGTCATCTCTTACATAGGACACCCAGCGCTCATCCCAGAGTGCCCTCCTTCATGCCTGTCACTCATTTAACCCACCTCCCTCCCAGACCCCTCCAGCAACCCGGTTTGTTTGCTGTATTTAAGAGTCTCTTATGGCTTTCCTCCCTCTCTGTTTTTTTATCTTATTTTTCCTTCCCTTCCCGAGTTCACCTATTAATTTTCTCAAATTCTGCATATGACTGAAATCGAGAATGAACAAAATATAACTAATAAAACCCCCTTCATACTATTTCTTGTGGGCTCAAGGAGTGGGGTTCAAGTACTTCACAAGCACAGATGCCAGAGATGGGGGAAGAGAAGGCTGAGTTCTTGGTGACAAGAAGGTGTGGGTGTCACAAAGGGACCATTATTTACCTACCGATAACTCTTTGTGCGCAGTAGATACTGAGTTGTGGGGATGTCGACTCACCTTCCCACTCCAAGAAGACCTGACTCCTACCTAATTCACGAGCACGGATTCTGGCAAGAGAAGGTGGAGTGAAGGCTGTGTGAATGGAAATTAGTTGCTTCACTCTATGTTTTTCTTAATATCTAGAAACAAAGTTTTCGAGATCCCGAATTTAATAGGTGTCTCAAATATATTTTCCTTAGAATAAATTGGTAAAATGATCTGGTAAAAAGTTTTCTATTTAGGGGCGCCTGGGTGGCTCAGTCGGTTAAGCGTCCGACTTCGGCTCAGGTCATGATCTCACCGTTTGGGAGTTCGAGCCCCACGTCGGGCTCTGTGCTGACAGCTCAGAGCCTGGAGCCTGCTTCGGATTCTGTCTCCCTCTCTCTCTGCCTCTCCCCTGCTCGCACTCTGTGTGTGTGTGTGTGTGTGTGTGTCTCTCTCTCTCTCAAAAATGAAAAATTAAAAAATTAAAAAAAAAGTTTTCTATTTAGAATGTTTACTTTTGGTAATAGTATTCTGACTGCATAGTGCCTTGTCCTGAGATTGTAATAAACATTTTGAGTGTTATTTGGTTTTCTTGTAATTCTTCACTTTTTTCCAAGATATTTGACTTTGTAAAAATAACACCTTTTTAAAATTTTGGTAAAAAACACATAACATTTACCATCTCAACCATTTTTAACCATACAGTTCAGGGGTATTAAATACATTCATACAGTTATGCAACCATTGCCCCCACCCATCTCCTAAGTTTGTTTTATTTTATAAAACTGAAACTCTAAACCTATTAACTTCCTATTACCCCATTTCCCCAGCCCCTGGCTGTCACCATTGTGCTTTCTGTCTCTATAAATTTGACTACTCTAGGCACCTCATATAAGTGGACTTATTTGTCCACTTATATGTGTTTTATGACTGTCTTAAAACATATTTGTGTTTTATGACTGTCTTATTTAACTTTGTATTACGTCCTCAAAGTTCATCCATGTTGTAATATATGTCAGAATTTTCTCCTTTTTTAAGGCTGAATAATATTTTGTTATATGCGCATACACATTTTGCTTATCCATTCATCTGTTCATGGACACATGGGTTGCTCATATTTTGGCTGCTGTGAATAATGCTGCTATGGACATGGGCATACAAATATTTCTTTGAGACCCTATTTTCAATTCTTTTGGGTATATGCCCAGAAGTGGAATTACTTGATCAAATGGTAATTCTATTTTTATTATTTTGAGGTACTTCCATACCATTTTCTCCACCATTTATATTCCCACCAATTCCCACCATAAGTGTCCAAATTCCTCCACATCCTCCACACCAACATTTGTTATCTTCTGTTATTTTAATCTAACTGGTGTCAGGTGGTATCTCATTGTGGTTTTGATTTCCATTTCTCTAGTGAGTAGTGAGGAAGAGTATCTTTTCATGTGTTTATTGGCTACTTACTTAGCCAATTGGAGAAATGTCTGCTCCTTTGCCAACTTTTTGAATCAAGTTTTTTTGTTTTTGTTTTTGTTTTTGTTTTTTTGTTGTTTTAGGAGTTCTCTACATTTTGTGGATATTGATCCTTGTCAGATATATGGTTTGCAAATATTTTCTACCATCCTGTGGGGTGCCTTTTGATTCTGGTAATAGTGTCCTTTGATGCACGAAAGTTTTTACTTTTCATGAAGTCCAATTTGTCTATTTTTTGTTTTGTTGCCTCTGCCTTTGGTGTCATATCCAAGAAATCATTGCCGAATCCAATGCAAGACATTTGACTTTTAATTATAGTTGTCACTTCTCTTTCCCTCACTGTTCACCAGGGTGGAACAGATCTCATTTTTCTATCTACTGAACTTATAAAACATGTATGTAATTACAGCTTGGGTGTACTTTCTATTTCCACTTTTCATTTTAACACCTCATCATTGTTCCATTATCTTTATCTGATTTTATTAAAAACATTTTTGTTCTGAAGAATTTTCCCAGGTATTTCATTGCCATAATTGGTATCATCTTCCTGAATCTCTTTTTAGCTGTTCTCTAGCATATTAAAGGGATGTATTTCTGTTCTGATTGCTGATTCATGGATTTGTTGGCATGCACAAGCAGATTGCATCTCTACGAACAGTTAGTTATTTTAAATATGTCAGAATTGTCCCTAGAAGATTTCCTAAATAAAAGCTGATTCCAATCAATTTACTTAAATTCATTCTGAATTACCTCAGACTCTGTCTTTAACACATTCAATATTTATGCAATGCATCCTCATGAGTGTTTCAAATATATTGTTTGGGGATAGGCTGTAGCATCCAAAAATAATTAACACAGTGGCAAAGATAACGAAATGACAAAACTGAAATAGAAGATGCAAATGTATGACCGTTTTTAGCAGGAAAAGCAACAATCAATCGAGGGTAAATCTTTCTGGGCTGGAGAGCTGCGTACAGCAGCAGGACCAATGTTTATGAGATGCGGCATTTTGTAAGATGGACAGGAGCCAGGATCATCACTGTGGTACATTATATGATCTGGGTACCGTTATGTTTCTATAATTGATTGGAATTGTCCACGGAGAATGTTCTTTGCTGCAATCCAAGGATTTCTTCAATGTTTCAGTTTCTCCAAAGGCCACTTGAAGGGTAATGTGTTTTTAGAGGAATGCATTTTTCTAAAGTATCAGAAAATAGGATTGAGGTTTTCCTAAGATGTCCATATTATTCTGATGGCTTCTGCTTAAAAACAGCATTCTTGGAAGCCAGTGGCATATTTTTTTCCTCCTTATTTTTGGCTAGAATTAGGTTTCAGAAGTTGGATAAAATAGTGTAAAAATAGTTACTTCTGAAAGAAGAACCAAATATTTGCTTTTAAAAGGAAAGGGTTTAGGTTTTTACTGAATACACGCAAATCGATTTTCACGCTTTTACAAGCATGGGAGCAACACAACTCCCAGGGAGACTGGGCAGAGTGGGTATTGCTTTGTAATGTTAGGAAAAGTACAAAAATGCTATTAAGGAAGTTTTAGAACTTTTTAAAAAATGTCTTTCACTCTGGGTGCCACATATCTTGCACCCAAATACTTGCTGAAAGTGTGAGGCGCTCCCACACTGTTGTTCTCAAAACCTCTTCTACTTCCAGAATAGTCCCTGTTACTGCTGACTCGGACGTCAGAAATGGCCGTTGGAAAGATTGTGAAAGGGAGATGTTATCCTCAGAAACCACAAGGGGTAGAAATGAGGCAGTCAGACCTCTCTTCCATTGCCTGAGGCCTCCGTGTACCGTTCACTAGCCCGCCAAAGCATGTTCCCAGAAAGGATTTTCAGGAAAGGCCCACTGAAGGAATCCCAATTCCCATGTATACTGAACTAATAAAGCTAAAGATGCGCCTTCATTTGCATTTGAAGAGGTGGAAATACTGTAGCATAAAGGGAATGAACAACACAAGTGAATCCCTCTCTGAGCACAAAGATTTTATTGTTTTTGGTGGGGGTAATAGCAATGGTGGGGTGGGCTCTTAGCCTAACTGCCTTTTGCCATAAAATTTATCCTTAGGATGAGTTTGTTTACAATTTATCACCTTAGACTTTTGTTTACCTTTTATTTACCCTTCACAGGTCTTTATCATTTTCTAAGCATTTTCATGTAAATGATTCATTAAATGAAATTGATAAAACACTTGTTGTACCAGACACTGTGTATACAACAATGAAGCTCACTGCCCTTCTTATCACAATGGAGCCGACTACTATGAGAGGAAGCCTAGGCAGGTATCATCTCTGTTTTGTAGGTGAGAAGCAGAAACAGAAGAGTTGATCAGCTACATTGTCCTACATCTTCTAATATATGCTTGGATCACCAAATACATCACAGGGTAAGGTAGTATTACAGAAACATAAAAAAAAAAACAACAAAAAACCCCAAAAAACCCAACCCCCAAACCAAAAAACCCAAACCACTTCTCTTGATACTGCAAGCCCAGCTTTTCTTTCTATTCCATGTCTATTCCTTCCAGGCCCTTGGTAAAACTGTGCTGTAAGGGGAAAGAGAGAATATTTTCCGATAATACCCAGCTGAAGTAACACATGTAAAGATGCACAGTCCTGATATACCGTCCATTTGTTTTGGTATTGTAATTGGACAAGCTTATTTATAAGCTTATTTGAAGTCATTGGCATTTTTTATTAGAATGACTGTTAGACACTCTCTTGTATCAGTTTCAGATTTTTGAAGAAGTATGCAATGATTTGTTTCCAGTGCGATCTGGAGTTTGGGGTAGAGAGACAACTATAATGTTGGAGTAGATAAAGTTTGATTAATGAAGATCTCTGAGAGTAGTCTGCTTATTCATTATTTTATAATTGTGTTGTGAGGGTTTCCCCTCTCCCCAATCCAAACTTCCTCTTCTGTACTTTACACTCATTTTATTTTTTTGCTGATTTACCATGGTTAGTATTTTTTTTAATAACCCTTGCCATCAATTTGACTAAGAAGCAGACACAAACCTAGACTTACACGTCCAAATAAGGTTTTTCCCTTTAGACCATTACTTTTGGAAAATAGGCATCAATTCTGATGTATTGTCATGAAGAACATTTTTGGAATCTCCCTTTTCTGATGGTCTTTGGTGTGGATTTACAAGCCATGAAAAAAGTAGTTTCATTTTTATGGCAGTCAGCATTACTCAGTGCTAGCCTTTGCATTTGCAGGAATTATGTGGTTATTTCGGAAGCTCCATTCCCTCCTGAAAAGTGGGCACTTTGAGGCCATTTGGAAATATGGACCTGATTGGCTATAGATCAGATCAGTCCTCCACATCCTGCAACCTGCATTCTTCTGATTGCAAAGTTGAGACCTCGGGAATAAAATTCATCTTAGATCAGTCCTGCAATCCTTTGACTTGGAATCAAAGGGTGCAGTCATTCAAGCTAACTGCATTTGTTTTCAATGGACAGGCATGGCATCTGTGTAGTTTAAGAAGTCCAAATAAAAGATAATAAGTAAGTAAACATGGGTTTGGGGATTCAAATAACTTAATGAGAAGGAGGCACTGTGATTCTGCTCAGCCAAATATGGATTAGAGTCCATCATCTTTTCCAGGAAGTCTCTATAATGAACCGATTAATATTAATTTATATATTCAGCGATACTCACTAAACTTTAAATATATTTTCTAAATTACAGGCCAAATGAAGAGTAACATGAAAAATTTAAGCATCCATTCAGATGTGACTGGCTGTGTATGCTTGACCTTGGGTAAGACTTGAAGCAACCTCTGAATAGCACTCCAACATCTCTCAAACTGGCATGCAAAAGACTTGGGTAGAAGTTTCGAGCAAGGTAGAATCCTTGAAATCTCATTTAAAGTCCTCAGATTGGAAGACTTTTATTTTCCAGGAGTAGTACGGAATGCTCATGATGGGAAGTGAAAGGGCTGAGGCTGAAATTAGGGGAGTAACTTTCTAGACACTGCAACCATTCTCCATCACTTAAAATCAGGCTTCCAGGACAACCTGGAATCAATAATCATTCTCAAAATTTTTGAGGACCTTAAAATGATCTAAGTGAACCCATTAAACTCAAAATTTTTATCTCCTTGTTTTGCTTAGATTTAGAATTTAATGAAAGCAGAAAAAGAAAGCTAATCTAAGGGCTCAACCCATATCTTACAAGCCAAGTTCTCCTATACTTAGTAATAATCAAAAGATTTAAAACTTACTTCAGGTTTTTCTTTTTATTTAAAGAAGGTAGGTCATCAAAAAATTTTCGCCTACTCGTTTTGGATTATTTCTGAAAGAGAGAAGGCTCGAAGTTATTATCAGTTCATATTCTTCCAGCACATGGAGCTCCCGTTTGGGGCTCCTTTCACAGTGAATAGTCAGCCATAGCATGAAGACAGACAGACACCTGCTAAGAGAAGACAGTAAAACGTCAGGCTGAAAAGGCTTTATGATTATTTGACGTTTTATAATAACTGTAATACCCAAGATCCATGCTACATAACAATATTTCATTCTCCTTTTCCATAAATAATAAGTCATCATGACAATAAAACTACCAATTAGCCTAAGTATCCCTTTCCTCTGTGGACATGCTCTAAGAAGTTCAGGGAAGTACCCTGCTCTCGGTGACTGTCTGAGAGTAGCTGCCATCTCTAGAAGAGTAGGTGTTAATTGAAGAGGGTGTGCCGTGTTTTAGAATCCATGTGTCTTTATGTTCATTTAGTCACTCAGCAAGTTATTTATTCAACAGCTACCACATTCCAGATAATGTTATCTGCCCTTATAACATAACCATGAATGAGAGCAATACAAATCCCAGCCTTTATGAAACTTCCTCTGGAGAGACCAACAATAAACAAATATTTCTGTGGTAATAAGAACGATGGAGAAAAACAAGGGAGATGGGGAGGACTGGCGAGCTTGGGTGGGTTTGCAGTTTGAACTAGACAGTTAGACCTGTGGGTGTCTGGGGAAACAGCTGTCTAGACTGAGGGCGTAGCAAAAGCAGAGGCCCTACAGGATGTTCACCAACAGCAAGGTGACCAATGGGGTTGGTGTGGAGTGAACAAGAGGGAGAGTGAGGAGCTGAGGTCAGAGGTAGTTAGGGGAGGACACGCAGACCATGAAGTACCTTGTAGGCACTGTATAGATTTTGGCTTTTATTCTGATGGAAAGGCATTGGAAGATTGTGAGCACAACAGGCTAGTCATCAGACTTGTTTCAATAGGATGTTTCTTGTGGAGAGAAAATATTGTATAGGGACAAGAGTAGCAGCAGGGAGGCCAGGCAGGATGTGGTGTGGATGAGGGTGGTAGCAATAAAGATGGTTGGATTCTGGACATATTTAACTTTTTTAATGTTTATTTATTTTTGAAAGACAAAGTGGAAGCGGGGAAGGGCAGAGAGAGAGAGAGACAGAATCTGAAGTAGGTTCCAGGCTCTAAACTGTCTGCCCAGAGCCTGATGCGAGGCTTGAACCCACGAACTGTGAAATTATGACCTGAACTGAAGTAGGACGCTTACCTGACTGAGCTACCCAGGTACCCCTGGATAGCCTTTAAAGGTAAAGCTGAAAGGGTTTGCTGGTAGATTAGATGTGGGTTGGGGGAAAAGGGGAGTCAGAATGACTCCAAGGTTTTAGGTCTGAGCAAATGGAAGTGTGTGTGGAGAGTGTGCATGGGGAAGTGATGTACAGATTTCTAAGACTCCTGAATTGGTTTCCTAGAAGGGAATATCAAAACTTGAAGATGAGGGTCTATCTTGAAAGAGATTTTCACTCTTGCATCATCTGTGTGTGTAAAGGTAAGAGGAAACAGGTCATTTTTTGTAACTCAATATCTCACAGTATATCCTCTTCCCATCAAAGCTGACCATGGAATTTGGGAACTACAGGCAGAGAACGGCTCCTTATCCATGTCAGGGACATGGGCATGTTCCCCTGCTATGTGCCATAACTCATTGTTGGGGCTGAAGGTCTTGTGTTCTTGTGTTAGGGGCGGTAAGGATGTTGGATTGTTTCTGACACTTGAATCCAATTGGTCCTAAATGTAACAAGAAACAAGAGGACTTGTTTGCAAGAGAACTGGAATCCACTTTGCTCTGAGGAAGAAAACAAGGATAAGGCTTATAACTCAAGTTAAAAAAATTTTTTTTTTTTATTATTTTTGAGAGACAGAGTGAGATAAAGTGTGAGCGGGGGAGGGAAAGAGAAGAGAGAATCCAAAGTAGGCTCCAGGCTCTGAGCAAGCCTTCAGCACAAACCCACAAACTGTAACAACATGACCCGAGTTGAGGTCGGACGCTCAACTGACCGAGTCACCTACGTGCCCCCAAAACCCAAGTATTTTGGGGAGCATGTGAGAGGAATTTTAGTTTTAGTTCAGTGGTGATAAAGTATATAAACAGGAGTGGAGGTTGCAGGGGAAAATGTTGGAAGGAAACTGAGGCTTTCTGATTCTTATCAACTAATGTCCATCCTATTATCACACCCTGCATTCATTTCATTAGACCTTTGCTGAGTGAAGCCTGTGGAACTTACTGCCTCTCCTTTCTTATTGCCTACTCAGGTCCTTATCTCCTTTCATCTAAGCTTCCTCCTTTCCCAGTTTGCTGAAAGTACTCTCTTAACAATCATTAACGACACTACCCGCAGAACCAGAACTCTTGATTTGGTTCTCACTTACTGGGCTTCTTGTCAGTATTTAGTATGTATTACCCACCACAGCCACAGATGTATGCCCTCCCAGATTCCTAGCTTCTCTGTCCCACTTTCAGAATGCCCACTGTCATACTCTTCCATGGTGACCCGTCAAGGAATTCCATTGCATACGCAGAAGACTGGCTGTCTTTACCCTCTAACTCAAGGTCACTCCAGATTTTTCCATCCTTCTGGCGTATTGATCTCTTTCATGTTTCTGAAAATACAGACCAACTGGATGGCCTAGGCAGGGCTATCTCGGAGCCTTTGTTAATGCTGATTTACCTGGAATGTTCTTTCATCTCTGCCTTCACAATTCTAACCATCTTCAAATCTCAGCCTAAATGTCTGTTCATGATTTTTCTAAATATCTCACAACTGCAATTACTTTTATTATAATTATCTGCCTCTTCTTTTCATCACCAGGCTGCCTGGAGGTCAGGATAATTCTCTGATTCATGTAGTGATCAGAATACTCAACATACTACCTAGAACGAATATCTGACTGGCACTTTATTTGAACTTGATGAAATCCAGAAGAATATAAAATGGGATACGAAATTAGTCTGATTATGTTGGCACATGCCCTGTTAGAATGCACACTTAACACTAAAATTTTGGTTGAGTGTTGAGTGAGAATAAAGCTAAATACAGACAGACAAATATAGCTGCTCATTACTCATTGGGATGGAATGTTTCCACCCAAGCACACCTTGCCTCACTAGTCTCTTCTGTACCTTACCGCAAACAAATCACTTTTACTTTTAGAATTTAATCAGTTACATTATTTTTCCCTCTCTCTGAGGGTTAGAACAGAAATTCTTACTGCCTCTGGGTTCTGTGTCCCATGTACGGTGAGGTAGATCTCCTACCCCCTGTAAATCTGTGTGTCTTCTCAACAAAAAGGAATGATGCCAATAAACATGAAGACAAAAAGACTGTTTCTCCTCAGGATCCTCCACAGACTGGTGACCATTTGTCTATAATCTTTCGTTTTCATTGAATTCCACTAAAACAGTGGTTAAGGTGTGAATTTCAATTAGGAAATAAACCACCATAGAAAAAAGAGAAATAACTTTTGTGAAGTAAACTTCTGAGACAAGAGCCCGTCAGACACCTCATACCCACTGAACTCAGTGTGCATCTATTAGTCATTTAGATTTAATTTTGAGAAGTGTGTGCCTTGGGGCACCTGGGTGGCTCAGTTCATTGAGCATCCAATTTTAGCTCAGGTCACGATCTCATGTTTCATGGGTTCGAGCCCCGCATTGGGCTTTGTGCTGACAACTCAGAGTCTGGAGCCCGCTTCGGATTCTGTGTCTCCCTCTCTCTCTGTGCCTCCCCTACTTGCTCTTTGTCTCTCACTCTCTCTCTCTCAAAAATAAATAAACACCAGAAAAGTGTGTGCCTCATCTCCCCAACCCACTTTTATTCCTTCTTATGTTATTGTTATTTTTCAGCATGGAAAAAGAGGTACACAAAAGCAATACATTCCAGCTTCAGAAAAACGTAACATTTTTTTAAAAGTTTATTTATTTTGAGAGAGAGAGAGAGAGAGAGAGAGAGCGTGTGTGCACATGCAAGTAGGGGAGGGGCAGAAAAGAGGAAGAGAGAATCCCAAGCAGGCTCTGTGCTGTCAGTGCAGAGCTGAACGCAGGGCTTGATCCCATGAACTGTGAGATCATGACCTGAGCCAAAATCAAGAGTTAGATACTTAACCCACTGGGCCACCCAGGAGCCCCAGGAAAACTTTTAAATTCTAGTACTTGTGGTCATTACATTGTAAAGTATTTTAAAATAATTCATCGTAGGACCAGGAATAACTGAAATTACTTTCCAAGGATGGAATTTCATTCCACAGATTGTATGTTATGTGGATATTGGATTCTAATGACTTTTTAGTTTGAAAAAAGCATTTTTCATGATGGAAACTGTTTGGACATAGAGCAATTTCCTTTATTGCGAGTGAAAACCTACTTGTAGGGATTGAAAATGTTCTGTGTTTGCCTAAGACCTGTCTTGGAAAGTGTAAATGTAAAGAACTGCACTATGTGGTGTGGCCATGTTACAACACAAGTTGGACTGTTCTCCTCACCTTGTATAAATAACTATCAGGAAGAGTATGGAAGTAAATTCTTGAAGTAGAGGTAATGACAAGAAGAAAAGAGTGAGGGGGAACAAATGGAAGGAAGCAGGAGAGATAATTGAGTCAGTTAGTCTTGAAGTGGCACTCTACATATTTTATTTCCACCAGTTAGAGTATCCACATTTTTTAAGATCAGTATATTCTGCTTTCCTTATCATCATTGGGCTCTGCAATATAATTTTACATCATATATTATGAACATGTTTGACTATAAGAAATTCTTGAAACTCCATGTGATAAAAGTATAAATTTTGCCAACAACCCATATTAGGTGCCTCCATACAGATTTATCTTATGTATTTTTATGCTGCAGGGTTAGAAATCTGTTACAACAAATCCTAACACTGTCACGCCTCAGTGTAGTTTTCCTTAGAAAACAAGAAACCAACATTCTTGTAAACATTACACTGTGAGATATAAAATTTGATGGATAATTCCTAAATATCATCTCAATATACACAAAAGGTTTTCCTACACGCATGTTCATTTTACATATCAAGAAACCCATGAAGACAACATTTTAAAAGGCAACGTTTGTTAAGAGGCCACTGCAGCTGACTTCCTGTTGCTGGACTCAATACTGTAGCCGCTGTCAATTTCCTGGGTGTCTTGCGGTTAGAAGTTGATTCCACCAAGGCGAACACCAAGGAATTCGACCTTGTCTAGATGAACAGCCAGACTTCGTAACCAATTCTCTCAAATGGACTGTTCAGGTCAGGTTACTTCACTTTCAGGTCAGTCAAGGCATCAGAGACGTCCTCGTTGACCTGGGCGGAAATACTCGCCGGCGTGACATTGAGATGAATGTCATACTGCTGGTCCAGGCCAAGGTAGCAGTCGCTCATGAGATACAGTGTGTAGATGTACCTAAAGTATAAAAACAGAACAAAATGTAAAACCACAGTCATATTTAGTTCTTTGAGAAGTCGGGTGGTGAGACTCTGCTTACCTTCCAGGTAGTTCAGGGGTATAAAAAGAAATGGAAACAACGTGATGGTTTCGAACATATCCCACTCTTTTCAAAGCTATAAGTTCTCTCTTATCCACTTCTCCTAATATCAAAAACCATCCTTCATCTTTCGATTTGGGAAATCGGGGGGTAACTGCGTGGCTGTCTTGCTTTCCCTATAAACCAGAAGAAAAAAGATAAGCCATTAATAATGTTTAGACTTTCTATGCCCCTTGGTTGTGGTTAAAAGGCTAAGTTGTTTTCCTTGAATGTCATAAATCTACACAGTTGAATATATCTGTCTGGGATGTTTTAAATTTTATGGTTTGGTGTCTTTGATATGCTATCACTCACCATTTTTCAGGATTCTCAAAGCACATTATACACACTACTTTGTGGGTATAATCACCAGCATATGTGGCTCAGTTAGAACAGAAAGCCCTGAATCTTAATATCAAATTAGTAAATTCTCCCATCATTCTTATAAATGATATTAATACCCTATTTGCAGATGGACGAATTGAGATACAATCATGTTAACCAAATCTTCCAAAGCCTTATTCACAAGACACTGATACCTTAGGGGAAAAAAAGACAATCAAGACTAGACTTTGGACCTCAAGATAGTAAGCACTGTATCATATAAATACTTTCCCTCGACCTAAGAATCAAACTCACATAAAAGAGCATATATTCTAATATGGCAATATTAAAAAATCCTTTCTTTGAGGAACGAGAAATTGTAAGCCAAGTGATTCGTAAAATACATTTATCACCACAATTCAAGGTCAGATATCGCCATAATGGCAGCCCTTGAAGTCTTTACTTTAGACCGATTTTACCAAATACAAGATTATTTTAGTGATTCTTTAAGACACTGGCATTATGGCATAAGATGTACTAATAATGACATGCTTTCAACCAGACATCATTAAATATTCCAGAGGGAGACATTGCACTTAAGACATTTTTAAGAGAGAAGTCTGAGAGCAATGCATTTTTACAGCATTTAGTTCCAGCATGATTAAATCATGATTCAATCTGTAAGTAGTAATGCTAAGGTAGAAAAATCTTAGTTTTTCTCCATGATTTCATCTGTATGATTGTTACTATTTTTTTTGTAAGTTGGGATACATCAGGTCATCCCAAAATGCTCGTATTCGAGCCTCTACAATGCCAGAGGCCAATCAGTTCGTACTTACACGGACTGATTTTTAGAATTAGAAATTAAGATGCGACCTGAAGGCACAGCACTAAAAAGATGTAACAGCAGAGAGCTACTTGCTGTTCTGTGTATGAAAGAGTGGATGGTACTCGTGGACAACCACCTCATTCCCGACGGCTTATTTTAGATCTGGCACTGGGTGAAACAGAAGACGAATCCTTTCTTATTTCGATTATTATGGTACTAAAAACCAATCTTTCTACATGCTATATCCTAATATTCTTAGAGGCCCCAGCATTTAATTTCTGTGTCATAGGTAACAGAAAATGAGTACCGTAATTGGAAATTAACATACTGTAAACTTTGGGCCTGTGTGAACATTGACGACGCTCCTTCACGGGTCTTACAGTGCAGAAAAGCTTAGCATTTTGCTCAAATTCACAGAGCTAAGTGGTAAAGCTTTGCTCCCACACAGCCAAATGTGGTTCTTCCGTGTCAAAGTGCCCCAGGGCAGTGCTTCTCAAACCTTCGTATCCTGAAAAATCATCTGGGATGCTGGGTAAAAGTGCAGATTTTGAGATCTCCCCCCCACCTTAGATTCTGATGCAGTCACTCTGATAACGATGGCCAGGGAAACTACTCCAAAAGGCACCCCAGTAAATTCTGCTGGACTGAGTATTTAGGCCATTTGAGAGCAGCACGCCACGCGAGGTATTATGTAAGGAGGCTATTCTGAGGCTGAACAATGGTACATGGGGAGAACTGACTGATTCCAGAAGACGGACTCCTGCCGCTTAAGGCCAGTTGAGAAAGCAGGATCCATGAATGACACGGACACATTAGTAATAGAAAAGATATGTGTGGTGGCACATGCCGGTCTCTGGTGTGAAGCATTTGAGAATGGAAACCAAACACTATACCTTGTGGAACCCAAAGTGGACTCTCTGCAAGCTGACTTGAAGCACATACTCTTGATCGGCGTGCAATTTGATCCACCTGTTGTCATTTCGTTTGTCTGAAGTCCGAGTTGTGATAGAGAGTTCACCATGTCCTTCCACTGAGTCATCCCACCAGCCTTTAACGCTTAGGCCAACATCTATCACTGGCAAGTGGGATAAGAAATTCCATGCCTGAACGAAAAAAAGAGGAAAAGATAATAAAGGAATGGTTAATGTGAAATGTACTCGGTCAAGTAAGAAATTATGGGCTTTGACAAAAATGAACCTCTTTGTTTTGACATTAGTTCTAGATGCAGTGCAGTTGTGAGAAATAATACAGAGAGATCCTGTGCACCAAATTGCCAGTTTTCTCCAATGGCAGCATTTTTCAAAACTAAAGGACAATATTAATATCAGATATTGACATGATAGAATCCACAGCTACAGCTCAGATTTCCCAGTTCTTCTTGCACTCATTTGTACGTGTGTAAAACTAGTGTGCTTTTACTCTTTGTAGTTTAAAGTCTTTTTTATTATTTTAAAAAAATGTTTATTTATTTGAGAGAGAGATAGAGAGAACAAGCAGGGGAGTGGGGTAGAGACAGAGAATCCCAAGTAGGCTCCCCAGTGTCAGTGCAGAGCCCGACGTGGGGCTCTATCTCATGAAGCGTGAGATCATGACCTGAGCTGAAATCAAGAGTTGAACACTTAACCCACTGAGCCACCCAGGTGCCCCTAAAGTCTTTTAAAAGGCAATTAAAAAACTATTAATCATTAGCTAAACCTGTAACTCTTTCACTGTAAATCCCTCCTAGATATTGAGTGGCTATAGTCTACACTAAACAGTAAGTCTAAAATTGCTTATTTTTAAACTGGTTTGTTTTAAGAGGCATCTGAACTAATATTTACATGATTTCTAAGGCAGAGAGCATTACTTGGGGGATGTAAAAGCAACCTGAAAAAAAACCCACCAAAACTGTTGTGATGCGATTGCTGATGTCACTCAGCATCGTTCATTGACTACTTATTGTACAAAAATTTTTTTGTGTCCATATTCCAAATTTATTCTGAAAGGAAAACTTTTCTATATGTCTGTATATCATAAAGAACCCTGTAAGTCTAGGGTCCTTTTAGAAATAAATATGTATTTTGGCATTATATTGAGAATACCAATTAAAATGATGCATATTAAAGGAATAGAAAATATTTTATTGATTTTATTCTTGCCTTTTAAACTGAAAGATATTTTGAGAAAACAGTATGCATAGAGCAAGCGCTCATATTTTTTGAATGAATGAATGAATTTCTACGTCTACAGAAAGGATGTAACAAAATTAACTTAATTTTATTAAATCACTTATTGTCATTTTTCTATTATTTATAATTAAGTGGCAATATCACTATCAGTCAAGAAAACTTCTCAATATATTGGTTGTTTTAATGAGTTACCTTTTAAGTTAGTTTTTAAGAGTACTTTAATTTTGGTTTTTCTTTTATTTATTAAATATATACCATAGATTTCCTTACAGGCTTTGATTTTTTGTTTGCTAAGACTTTTAGTGCTGCCGAGTATACCTAATTGAAATGAAGTAGCCCTCATGAATCAAACTACCCCTTAGGAATTCAAAAAATGTAAATCCAATGCAAATTTTCAATCCAACTACAATCCTATAACTTGTCTTGTGAATCTGAAATGATGTCTGGAATAGATCTTGAAGTAGTCAAGGTACAGAATGGTCTACACCGTGCTTCATTCAAGGTAACAGATGGGCCTATCCCCTCCTAGAGCCAACAGTCATTGAGTATAGAAGCTATACCACTTGATGTTCTAAGACTGGCCAGACTGGAAAAGTGATCAAGGAGACACTTAACATACAATTTCTGTAAAGCATTTAACTTTGTGAGACAACACAAATAACATTTACTGCATGAAGCAAGTATTCATGTTTCATTACTCATACTATTAAATTAGTTACCAAGAGGTGTTTCCAGTTATTAGCAACTCGTTGGGATTTTACTTTAGAAAGCTCCTGAAAGTCAGATCTGGTTTTTAAATACATGTAATCTTTCTGCAGCACTTAAATATTATTATTTTTTCATCGTTGATGTGTACACATATACTTGTTGGGTGTGTGTATGTATACACACACATATATACAAAAAAACATAAGCTATTTTTAAAGAAATTGCTAAGACATTTCAATACCAGCCAAACATATTTATCTGAGGATTAATCTTCATCTATTGAATCAGGCAAGAGCATTGCCATGCATACAATTATTTAATTAGCAGCCAAATCCTCTGCCAGTCAGCAGCCGTTCCAGGCATACTGATGGGGTAGAAGATGCAAATCTCACAGTCGTACTGCTTTTTCTCATTACTACTGCAATTAGCACTTAAATTGATGCTTTAAACATACTAATTTCTGGAATAATTCAGGATTTGTATGTTACCTGGGATCGCCTCACTGCAGAGCCGACACCAGATTGCTCTGCAAATTGAAGCACTTTTGAGCCAAATAACCATCATCATATCAGACTGAGCCAATTTGCATTTGGTTTTAAAGATAACAGAATGGCAATTTATGCAAATAAATTAAGTAAGTTTACTTCTGAGTTCTCCCTGAACTAATTATAACAATGTTCTAATTTTTCATCACATCTAAAACTTGGCTTGAAATCAATGTATGTTAGGTTAGAAATCTGTTGTTGCTAATAGAAGCGTTGTTTTGATTTCAATATATTGTTTTTATTCATAATTTTGATGGTAATTTAGTTAGAAAGGTAGGCACTTTTATGAAAATTTAAGTTGTTTTTTTGTGCCAATTTTGAGTTCAACAGAAATTGAACAATCAGACTTCATTGCTTGTTATACTTTTTCAAAGTCTCGCTCAAAACTAAGTTCCACTGGAAAAAAACAATGGCATGGTTTAGAAGTTTCTTTAATACTTAACATTTATGAGTCAGTATGTTAATTATGTTATAAATCCTGAATGTTTGACATGTTTAGGCTAAAACTGCTTAAGACTTAAAAATCTATATATGCCAAATATTTCTGGCATCGTTTATTCATATTTTTGGCTATTCTAAAGACAAGGTTTAGAGAGATGACCTATGTTGTCTTTTAAAACACACATTTAGCTTTTGATCTAAGTTATGTGGTATACAAAAAGGGAGTTTACTTAGATAAATACTTTAGAATCTAAGAACAATAAGCAATTAAAATAAAGGGGGAAGGCATAAAAAAGTAACTGAAGGAATGGCATGAAAATGTACTCAACGGAAATTTATACCCAAGTGGGTAATGTAGCCTAGTGACGGACAGGCTACTGTAGTCCTTTCTAAACTGGGTAATGGCATTATATTGAATCAGCTTCGAATAATGCCAATGCTACTACTAATTATTGTCACTGTAATTATTATTAATATTATTATTAAGCTCTATTCTATATTAGAAGCTACATAAAGCGATTAATTATTTTTAAAAGTTTTACTTTTTTTAGAGAGTGTGTGCCTGTGCTTGTGCATGTGTGAGTAGGGGAGGGGCAGAGGGAGGAAGAGAGAGAATCTCAAGCTGGCTCCATGCTCAGTATGGAGCCCAATGCTGGGACTTGATCCTACAACCCTCGGATCATGACCTGAGCTGAAATCCAAGATTTGGACATTCAACTGACTAAGCCATCCAGGTGCCCCATGGAACTACATAAAGCAATTTATATAATAGCATCCTGCTTAATTTTCACAAAACTTCATGAGACAGGTATGATGTTTTCATGTTCATAATCACGGTATATGGTAGACAGAATTTAAACCCAGGTGAGTCAGACTCCAAAACCAATGCTTTAAGTTAGAAAACTCTGGGTATAATTTCCCAGACAGAATAAGAAAGCTTTGAAACACAGAGACAATGGTCTTACCTGCTTCATTTTTACGGCTGGTAACTCATTTTCCATCATGGAGCTGAATACATGGTCCTTCCCTCCACACGCATGGAGCAGTTCAGGAAGGCACTCGATGAAGCCATGGCACCCGGCACGTCCGCCTTTTGTACCTGTGCTCCATTTCCTGAGAAATAATACCAACACTAACCAAGTAATTCTTTCATGGAGTAAATGAGAATTCTTGATAATGATAGTTTACCTAATGACAACCATTTTTTAAAATTAAGATTACCATACAACTTTTTAAAGGCCATTATCATTATGTTTCAAAATCAGCCAGCATTCTCTAAGATATCAATCCAAGTCAGTCTGGCTATTATGACATAAGATGTGTAAATCAAATGTGAGCTCAGTAACTACTTAGAGTTTACAGATAGGCACTGGTGCTTCCTGTGGACAAAGCACTGAATTGGAGCCCTGATATTTTTTTAAAGGATGCAGGCAAATGTCTCTAATATAATTACTTGAATAAAATTTTCATCTTAAGTTGTTGGGAACCTACAATGAAAAGTACATTTTGGGAATCTTTGAGAATTATGGCACGAATAGTGCCAGAGCCTCGGAAACACAGTCTACCTAAATCTTACTATTTCCTGTTTCTATAACAAGAAGAAAAATATGATTGAAATTATACTAATATAGCTTTTTCAGGGTGACAGCAAAGAACTGGATGGAATCTCCTCGACCCTGAGCAGCTTTCCATAACAGCCCTGCGTGCTGTGTCACAGTAGTACCCTTATGTACCTACTTTACTGTTGAAACCCAACTCCCATAACTTTTAGTACCATCTTGGAAGGATTTCTGAAACTGAGCTGCAGACATGAGCTATCTGCTTTTCCCCTCATGCCACCTGCTGCTGGTATGGCTCATTCTCTGAATGTGCCTTTTAGTTTCCAGGACATCCCATGGTGGCGACTCAGGCACCATGGAAATAATTGCCTTGGAACTCAGTATACTTGAGGCCAATTGAGGGACTTTCCCTGGAGACCCCCGTGTGTGTGTGAGGTTCTGGTTGGCATCTGTGTCTAGATGCCTCAAATGAGCACATTCTGCAGTCAAGCTGACAGGCAGGAAGTACATGATGGCAGCCTATAGCCAGACTGCCTTTTATTTATTTATTTTTTGGTCTAGATGACTATACAACATTTTAGATGCAAAGTATTTCTCAACTGATGTGAAATATTAGAGTAAAAGAAACACTTTTATTTAAATACTGCCAATCTTGCTTACAATATGTACTGTTCTTTTTTTTTTTTTTGCTAAAATTTTTGCAGCTATGTACACAGAACCTACAGGTTAAACAACTGGATGTAATATAGACTCTTAAGTATAAGTTATATCTTGAGCTGCTAGTATATACAACTACCTAGCTTGGGACATTTTGCGGATATACAATTTACCTTTGACAATGGATTTTCAGATCCCTAAAATCTATTCTGCAATAAGAGAAATTGGTAATTCATTTTGGTTTAGATCACGTAGGAGTTTTATAACATCTTTTAAAATGAAGGTTGATATTGTAAAGGAATAAATTTAGTTAAAATGGAAACGTATGTAATGCTGTAAATAGAAAACAATGTAATGGAAGGTTAAAACGAATTGTGATTCAGCTTGTGGTAGATGACCAAATCCCAAATGAGAACCTTATATCACTAGCTCATGTCTCCCTCTGGGAGACAAGCATATTCACTGAAAAGACTCAATATCCTAGGTACAACATAAAATTCAAGTGATCACACATGTAAAGAAAATATTATTTTTGAAATTAAAAAAACCCAGTTCTGTTGAAAATTAAAACGAGTACCTGAAAATGTGAAGATGGTGGTGTTCTATATTTGGTACTGAAAGAAGAGAAGAGTCTTTTAACCACCGACCCTGGATCACCATCTGAACCAGATTGGTGATATTCAGGGCAGTCACCAGCCAGCCCTGGTTTGCAGCCACATCCAACATTGCCTGAACAGGGGAAAAAATGTACACATTACAAGAATACCATGGCCCTTGCCCTCTCCAATGGGGATCTAACGTTAACCTTAACAAAAAGAAAACAAACATAAAATGAGCATTATACCTCTAAATTACTATTAATCAAAATAGAAACCAGAAAGTAAACCACAGTGGATTGGAAGGAACCACCCCCAAACTCTCATAGGACTTGTTGGACACCACTTCCTGTAAAGTTCCAAATATTTAGTTTTTTTAAGGGTAGCATGTGTCGCCAGGTAATACTGCTTCCCAGTAATAAAACAAAGAGAAAAACTCAATCTACTTTAAGAACAAATACCTATATAATTCACTGTATCAAGAGAAGTAGGAAGCTGCATTTAAAGAGTGAATCTCTGGAAGTCTTTCCCAAATTTAGTATCAATAATAGTAAGGCAATAGGTTTTCTTGCCAGAAATTTATTTTCCCCAAAAAGTGGACTAAAAGACAGAGCCCCAGTTTTCAATGAAAATAATATACTACACGCTTACAAATGGAACAACTGCCAGTTGTACAAGTGGAAGGATGAGAAACTATTCATATTAGCCTATACATTTAATCTAATGTTTTATGGACAAACAAATGGCTGCATTTGCTTAAGGCAAAACTAAACAGCGAAATCTTATTTAAACAAAGGAGAAGTTTACACAGGCAAAGCTATTTCAATTAAATTAGATTCTGGAGAATGCTGACTTAAAGACACATAAGTTAATATCATGATCTGAGGCAGCTACTTTATACAGTTTTAGGAGTGTACTCTCTTGTTTTGGGGAAATGAAGATATAAAGCTAAGAGAAATGAGATGCAGTAAATGCTTAAAATGATAGTTTCATGGTAAGGAGCTCACTAACAATAAAATATTTATAAAATGTTGTTAAAACCTATTAGAGCATTTTTTGGAAAAAATTTTTTAAAGTTTATTTATTTTGAGAGAGAGAAAGAAAGAGAGAGAATGGGGGAGGGAGGGAGGGAGAGAGAGAGAGAGAGAGAAGGAGAGAGAGAGAATAATCTCAAGCAGGCTTTGTGCAGAGCCTGACGCGTAGCTTGATCTAATGAACAGCAAGATCATGACCTGAGCCCATAATCAAGAGTTGGATGCTTAAATGACTGAGCCACTCATTATTACTCCTGGAAATAATTCTTAAGGCATATTATGCTACTAAAACTAATTTGCCATACTACTTAGTACTGCCGAGGTAGACACATTTTCCTTCTAAGTTTTGAATTTCCTATTTTGTGTTTTCTAGTTTAAGAAAGAGTGCAACGGTTTAAAAAACATCTGGTTAAATCATTCTGTTGTCTTTTTAAATATATTACAAGGAGATGGATCAACATTTCTGGATATCATGATTCCTATGATGAAATGGTCAAATGGGGTTTTAACACTCATGAGTCTTTTATATACGATAAAGCCTCATACCAGTATAATAGATATATTTATATGTGTGTACATGTGTATATCAATGTGTATACTTGTCTGAATGTACATGTTTATCAATCTAGGGAAAATCTGCTCCTATTCTTCCCATTTCTCTGCAGAGCTGATTAAAATACACTGCTTTTCTTTGAAGTATACGAGACAAAAAGATCATGATGAACACTGTACTCAGACCAAAGAAAAAAAAACAGCAATAGTTCACAAGTCACAGCTCCTGAGTTATGTAAGAGAATAGAAAAGAAAAAAGAAATGAATAATTATACCTAATGCAGGATCATAATGGTGTTAGAAGTGGTAACGTGGGGGTAACTATGGCGATTTTTACATTATAACTTGACTGGAAATAAATTCCAGACCAAAAGCTCACATACAAAAAGAGCTCGATGGATGGACCATATGTTTTTAACTTTGAAGTTTTCATGATGAAGTTGAAAGATTTCATAAAATTTATGAGCGTTCCCCACAA
>PITB01025130.1:0-23241 GCA_004024585.1 Paradoxurus hermaphroditus
GGTAGGGGTGATGGGGTGGAGGGCGCGGTCACTCTCCCGGTGCCCGAATGCCGTTCCTGGCTGACGGGAGCCGCCTGGCCTTGGAGGCGAAGACTGCTGGATGCATCCAGAGGCCACCCCGCTCTGGAGGTCCCGAGGGGTCCTGGGGCCCTTCCTTCTCCCTTCCTCCCGGGCTCTGTCTCTGTCACAGAGAACCGAACTTGAAATGAGGGGGAGGCGAACAGTGGTCAGACCCTGCATTTTTAAGGCAGACGGGACAGAACTGAGACATTCTCCTCCATTGGCGAAGAATCCGAGGGAGGTCAGCTGAGGTCGTCCCTGGCGTGAGGGTCTTACTATCTCCACAGGCCCAGGGGACTCGGAACACGCCTTCTGGATACCCCAAACCACGGCAAACGTGTGGGCCTTCCCCTCTCCCCTCAGCTCCTATTCGCACCCCCTTTTTGCTTCCTGGGGGTCCAGCCAGGGCCGGCCTTCGGCAGGAGGGTGCCTCCTGTCCCCCGTCTCCACCCTGCCCTCTCACCGTCCCTTCCCTCCCTGCGGAAAGCCCATCCCTCCCTCTGCACGGAGGGCCTCCCTTCCCACGTCTGGAGGGGACACATCCTTTCCCCGAAGGGTCTCGAACTCCCCCTCTCCCTTCCTTGCTGGGTCCCCTCTGACACGCGCAGGCCCGGCCTGGCTCAGAAGGCCTCCGCCGTCCCCTCTGCCCGCATCACGGCGGCGTGTCTGCCGGCCAGGCTCCGACCGCCCCACTCACTGCCCGCGGCCCTTCCTCCGCCGACTCTCCGCTCAAGCCTCTAATGAAACCAACCCCTCCAAGGTCACCAAACCAGGCTCTTCTTCCGAGTCCTCATTCTTACAGAGCCTGCTGAGGTTTACAAACCCCTGACCCCTCCCCGCTTCCCGTGGTTCCTCTAATCTCTCAGGCTCCTTCTTTCTGGTCTTGGCCCCCTGCCCCTCCCCGGCTCAGACTCCTGTCTCTGCTCCCCTGCAGAGGCGGCCTCCTCAGAGCCTTTTCCACCGGGCAGGCGACCCTCCTCATCTTAAACTCAGCTCAGCCCCAACCACGCCCGCCGGCGGCTCCCTAGCTCTCCGGGCTCTGCCAACGATGCCTCGCTGTCCCGTCCTCTAAATGCCCGGCTCCTTTCTGACTCCTCGCTCTCCTTTTCGCCGCTCATGCAGTCAGTCACCAGACACAGCCTTTCATTTATTTCAAAGCCCCTATTTCTCTCTCCACTTTGAGAGCCTCTGGGCTCCAGGCTCCCCGACCCGCCTGCCTCCCCACAGCGAAGCCAAGTTGAATTTCCTGCGGTGGCCTCCTCCTCCGGGGGCTCATGGAGGTGGCTTTTCACTCCTCCCTCCCCTCCTCCCCTTCCACTCATGGGCCCTCTAGGAGCCGAAGACCCCCAAACTTTCCCCCCTCAGATGGGCCGTCTCGTCTTCCCAGGCTGCACTCGCCATTTAGCTTTCAGAGCCAAGCTTTTCCTTGAGTGTTTCCAGCTCTGTTACTTTCTCTACCTGCTAATTGTGCCAGGGCCCGGGTGACCCTTGACCCATCAAGGCAGAGGGCACGGAAGGCCGGTGCTTCATCTGCCCCCCCCACTCCGTGTTGACCGTTCGTGCCAAACCAGAGGGCAGCAACCCGAAAACCCAGCAGGCTCTTGGCTCATTCAGCCAATCATCAGAGAGAGGCGAGCAGCCACTCGAGTTCACGGAGTCTGAGATGTACATCATACTGTTGCCGAAACCAGGGCATAGCCAATAATTTAATGACATAGTTTAGCGGGCAGCCTTTTTTCTTTCTCAGTCGTACATAAAATAGGGGTTCATCTTCCAGCCGATCGTGTCTTAGATGCTAGAAGCTGTAACACGGGGCGCCTGGGTGGCTCAGTCGGTTAAGCATCAGACTTCAGCTCAGGTCATGATCTCACGGTTCGTGGGTTCGGGCCCTGCGTCGGGCTCTGTGCTGACAGCTCAGAGCCCGGGGCCTGCTTCGGATTCTGTGTCTCCCTCTCTCTCTGCCCCTTCCCGGCTCACACTCTGTCTCCCTCTGTCTCTCAAAAATACATACAGGATAAAAAAAAAAAAAAAAGAACTTTATAAGCCGTAACACTCCAGTGCTGGTCTTCGCTGTAGGGAAGTTTCTACAATACATACAGCACGTACTAGGGAGCGCTTTCAGTTATGTGACGCTAGAGAAGGCACAAAAGACAGAGAGTGATAAAGTCTAGGGCTCTCCCCGAGATCTTAGCCCTAATTTGTGAAACAGAGCTACGAGAAAAGAAATGTCAAAACCCTTCTCAAGCAACACGTGAGCAAGTGAGAGCTGAAGCGTACATCCGTGAATCCGAGTGCATACAAATGGATTTCCTGGGACTTCGTCATTCTGGAGGTCTTCCTGGAGGAAGGGAGCTTCAAGTTGAAAAGGAAAGGAGGGGCTCCTGGGTGGCTCAGTCGGTTAAGAGTCTGACTCTGGATTCTGGCTCAGGTCAGGATCTCCCGGTTCATGGATTAAACCCCTGAGTGGGGCTCTGCACTGACAATTTGGAGCCTACCGGGGATTCTCTCTTTCTCCCTCTCTCTCTGTCCCTCCCCCACTCATATTCTCTCCCCTCAAAATAAATACATGTTTAAAAGAATAAAAGGAAAGGAAAAGTGGGCCAAAGGCTAGTCCGTGTCACTTCATGGGGACACTGTCCTCATGAGGACAAAAGTCTCCATGTTATGGAGGAAGAAAGTGTTTGGACAGCTCATGAGCCTCATTGCTGGGATTTCCACCACTTTATACCTGAATTTGTGAGTAACAGGACACGAGGCCGAGGACTGATTTGAATCTGTGCCACGTGTTCCCCAAACCATCGCCTGGGAGGTTGTCGGCGGAGGATGGAAGGTCTGTCGTTCCTGGCCCCTCCTGAATTTCTGCAAGGGCACCACGGTGTCCTGCTTGGCACTGGGGGCTCTGTTCCTTCTGGAACATGCCCCAGAGACAAACAGCTTGACCCGCAGTCTTCTCAGGGTGAGCAGGTTGGGGCGAGAGGAGCTCGGCTGTTTCGGGGAGCCCGATGGAGAGATCTCTGCAGCCGTCCCTACACACCCCTCACAGAGAAGGCAATGAAACCCCTAAACCCACCCCAAGAGCCATTATAGGTAATCCCTCTCCCTTCTTCCCTCCCCAGAAGATGAGTCCTACCTTTGGCTAGAACCCAGCGTCAAGAGGGGCCCTGCCTTCCTGGACTTAGCCGGGGGGCTATACACCCAGGGGCGGCAAACAACAACGCATGAGGCACCGGTCCGTGCAGGCGTCCCTGTGCTTTGGGTACAAACTGCCTGGTAACAGCGTTTGCCCTGAACTCAAGGACTGTACCCAACACGGTGGCAGGAGTGACTGCACCACGGAGGGGGAAAGGCCTCTGCAGGGAGAGGGAAGAGCACCCCTCTCTCCGCACCTCACAGCTGCCCCGCTGGTGACTTCCCGAGCGGTCAGCCCTGACCTCCTCTGCCTCCGCACCCATCAGATGAGCCGCTGGGCAGATACTGCCGCCATCTGACAGGTGAGGAAAGCAGGCTCAGAGAAGTCAAGGTCACATACGTGGCTCGCCTAGAGATCACGGTCTCGGTTCTCTCGGTGACAACCGTGTGCCTCTCATCTCCCCAGATTCCGCCGGGCGCGGAAGCGGGCCACGTGTAGAAAGCTATGAAAAGGCAGTATTTCTTGAACACGTGGCACTCGCCGGGCTCTCGCCGGCACTCGCCAAGCCCCCTCTGGGAGTTAACTCTTGATCCTCGCCCCAACCTCAAGCCTGCTTTCCCGCGGGGCAACGAGGCACCTCGCTCGGAAGTGACCGGCCCCGGGTCTCGCAGGCCGGGCCTGGCCTCCGCCGCGGACTCCGCGTCGCCGCCCCGCGGGCCGGGCCCGGGCTGCCCAGATAAGGCGGCGGCGGCGGCCCGCGGCGTTTTCCGGCTCCCGGGGCGCCCCGCGTCCTCCCGCGCGCCCAGGAATGTGTGGAATCCTCCTCCGCGGCCGCCGCCCCCGGCAGGGCAGGGCGGACGGCCCCTCCGGCCCCGGGCCCGGGAGCAGCCCCCCGAGCGAGCCCCGCAGCTGCCTGACCGCTGGGGGGAGCGCGGCGCCCCGGCGGAGCGGCCCCGGCGGCGGGCGGGCGCCCTCACCTGCCCCGGGCGGCGCGGCGAGCGCGGGGCGGGGTGGGGGAGGAGGCCGGGGAGGAGGCCGGGGAGGAGCCTGCGCGGGGCCGGAGCCGGCGCAAAGTGAAACTCGCCGCACTTGCGGGAGCGCGGGCAGCGGAGCGGAGCGGGCGGCGCGCCCTCGGGCCGGACGCGCCCCGGCGCCCATGGCGCTGAGCAAAGGGCTGCGGCTGCTCGCGCGGCTGGACCCCGCGGGGGAGAGCAGCGTCCTGCTGGAGGCGCGAGGCCGCGGCGACTGCCTGCTCTTCGAGGCCGGCACCGTGGCCACGCTCGGTGAGTGCGACCCCCGCGGCGGGACCCCGGGCTGGGGCCGGGGCCGCGCCCCCGGGGGGCGGCGCCAGAGACGACGGCGCCTGCCGCGCCGAGGCTTCGAGAAACGGGCACCTCCCTGGCGCGAGGTGACCGTCGCCGGGCGGCGTGGAGACAGCCGGGGTGGGGGGTGGGGTCGCGCGAGGGGTTCCTTGTTGGAATGAGGCGACGCTGGGGACGCCCGAGTGCCCCTGTGGCGGCGCCCGGTACCCGGTGGGCCGCAGCACCTCCTGGGGGTCTGCCCTCACCGCGCCCGCGTGACGGTCGCGTTCTTGGAGAGCCGGCTCTGGCCTTTTCTGCCCCGCGCTCCGCCGGGACACGTTACAGATTCAGAGAGATCCCGGGGGATTGACTTCGACGCCGCCCCGCCCCGGTGCCTGGCGCTCGTTTTCGTTCGCACCTGTTGATGAAATCAGTGATGGCTCGCTGGTGTGTGTTGGCTAGCTTCACTCCTGGAGGGGAGGGGGACACGAGCACCGGCACGGAGACCCCGGAGAAACCTCCGATGGCCCCTCGGCCTCACTTTAAATACTTGGCCGAAAAGCATCAGTTCTGCAAAGTACAGAAAGAACTTGGAAGCAAATGTACTACTTGGTGACCCAACTTCTATGCTGGATGTATTTGAAGTTAGGTGCGCAGCCGGTGTATTTCATGTCTGTGCTTCCGGAAGTCTTGAGACTTTACTTCCGGTAAACTGAGGCCCGAAGAGGCGCTGAAACTTGCTTGCCCGAGGTGACACACCTCTACCTGAGTCGAGGTGGCTGTGTTTATAATGTCATACCACACGTGGTTTCCTGGTATCACCAGCCACCCTGTCCCTTGTTTTGTGGCCAACTTCATGAGGATGGCCCAAGTAAGCAAAACCAGGTAGGATTCTTAGAACTTTCTGCACGCTGGAGAGTAGGCTTCCTGTTGGTGACCAGCTGTTACCATCTTGTTTGTAGCTGAATGCAGCTCAGAGGAAGGTCGCCGTCAGGGCTGTGGGCAACCAGTACACTCACCGGTACAACAAACACTATATTAACATCTCTAGTCTTTTCCCCCTGCATTTTCTGCCTGCCTTCCTCAGTTAGGATATAGAGCTTGGAAGAATCATCTCTATGTCAGTTTCCCTGATCATGTCATTAGCATATATTCCTCTCGCTTGTTTTCAGTTACTTGGTTACCGAAACAATGTCTCCAGTATTGTCAGTGTCATAGTGTGCATCCAATCATCGATGAAGTTTGTATCAGATGATTCCAGTTTGTGCCGGAAAAACCCAAGTTTGGTCATTTGCTAAGGTCTTGAAAGAAAAACCGCAGAAATTTCCATTCCATTTTAGATGTCAACTTCATACCACATTTATCAGAGCCGAGAGATTAATTTCATGGTACAAAAATACTACTTCATCAAAAAGATTAAAACGTCCGTCAGTTGGATTCCAGCAACGTTAAGCAAGGTTCATGACCATTTAAGAGTTCCTTTGAAGCCACTTGGAGAAAAAGGATTTTCTTTTTTTTCAAAAGCGAAGACTTTAAAAATGATTAATGAAAGTAATATAATGCATATTTTCCATTTGGAAATGAAGTTTGGGCTGTGATGCATGTATATTACTTCAGGGATTACAGTACGCTGGATTCTGGTGCAGAGAATGTAATGAAAGGCACTAGCATGGCCCGAACTCATGTGTGGTCCACATTTGTCACTTAACCTAGCGTTCATTTTTCAGTAGAACTTGGGTCGAACACTTAATTTTAAAGTCTGTTTTTCCTAAGTGAAACTATTTTTATTTTTTTTTAATTTTTAAATGCTTATTTATTTTTAAGAGAGAGAGAGACAGAATGCAAACGGAGGAGGGGCAGAGAGAGAGGGAGACACAGAATCTGAAGCAGGGCATCAGGCTCTGAGCTGTTAGCACTGAGCCCGACGCAGGACTTGAACTCATGAACCCTGAGATCATGACCTCAGCCCAAGTCAGACACTAAGTGAAACTATTTTTTTTTAATATTTTTAATGTTTATTTATTTTTGAGACCGAGAGAGAGCATGAGTGGGGGAGGGGCAGAGAGAGAGAGGGAGACACAGAATCTGAAGTAGGCTCCAGGCTCTGAGCTGTCAGCACAGAGCCCAATGCGGGGCTCGAACTTACAGACCGGAAGATCATGACCTGAGCCGAAGTCGGACGCTCAACCGACTGAGCCACCCAGGCGCCCGGAAACTATTTTTAAAAAGCAACTGTAGCGCTTGGTGGTATTGCTGATCCAGAGAAGGAGTCTAACAGCCTTCTGTTACTAGAAAGTTGTCTTTCAGACTTTTCAAGTATCCTAAATGCGCCACGATTTGATAGAATGGCTCTGAACTTGAAATTCCCATCTGAGTTTCCAACGGCTAGCTTTTTTGCTTTCCTTTCCTCGACGAGGAAGAGTACTTTCATTTCTTCCCCCAGGAGCTTTCTATGTCTGCTTTTGCGTGGGACCGTGCAGAGCTGGTGTTGGAATCCTGACCGGTTCAAGGTTGAGGGCAGCTTCCTCTGAATGCAGCTGTGATTTCCTGTGATGGGTCTCCCCAGGGAGGAATCCGAGTCCGGGAAGACCTAAGTGAACGGTTTTATTAGCATGTGGGTGGTGGTTTCTCCCGAGCCAGGGAGAGTTCCGAAATTCCGCCCAGCCCTGTGGCAGATGCTTGCTGCTTTTATAGGGAGCGGAGGCTCCGCCTCCTCCAACAGCCCCTCCAGGCGCGCCTTACCACAGGAGGATCCACACTTGAAAAGGCGCTTCACCCTTCACCCCCCCCCCCCCCCCCCCCCCCCCCCCCCCCCCCCCCCCCCCCCCCCCCCCCGTAGGGCTTGACCGGGGCTGTGAGTTTAGGAAGAGCTGGCCGTCATTGGTCGGTCTTTTGCTGGGCACAGTCCTTCTGTCCCACTGTCACTCTGCAGCCGGTCCCCACGCCAGGCCATCTCGCCTGCCAGCAGGAAGCGTGCCGAGGGAATCCTTCTAAATTCCTGCTTCTAAAAGAATTAAGTTGAGAATCTATCTTAAATGTAGATCAGTGGGAACAGAAACTCGGAAACAGAAAAGCCAAATGTACTGGCACCAATCTTAAAAGTCGTTCTTAAGTCTTCTGGTGATTCAAGTAGTAGGAGGTGTCTCAAGTATGGGTGAAAAGCCATAGCACGGAACAATTCCCTGTGGTCCACAGTCCAGAGCTAGCGTGCAGATGCTCTCTCATTTGCACACTGCGACAAAGAGTAGTGGCTGTCTTTCCCTTTGTCTCTGTTAGGCTTAGCGTGGACCGCACGAGGGGAAGTGTGACCGTTGTTCATAGATCTCATTTTCAGAACGAGCGCTGATACTCCAAAGGTCAGCGTTCTCCAAACAGCCCCTAGGAAGGGTGGCCTGCGAGCGGGTGTGTTTACACATGTGTTTGTGAGCCAGTGGGACTGGGCCTCCCTCCCCGGCCGTGCCTGCTGTTGGACAGGCAGCAGTGGGGATTGGGGGGGTGGGGTGGGGTGAGAAGGAGGCCCGGGAGACTTAATTAAGTTAATTAGCGAGTGTCCCTAAATTACTTTGAGCTTCTGGGGGAAAAGTTTCTGTGTAAACACCAGGCCCGGGTTTTCCCAGCTGCTGTGTTTATATAGAGGCCACAATGTCCTGCTTTGTTTGAACTGGTGAAATGGCCATGGAGCCAAGCACGGCTCCCTCTGAACTGTGGTCTTACTCACTTTCCCTGGCTTTGTGGCTTAGGGTTATAGGTCAGCGCCTTAAAATCTGACCCGGTTAAGAGCACCAGAGAGAATCAGCGGGTGGCCATGTTATCAGCACTCCGGGGTGAAGACTGTAAGGCAGGTAGGGGTGGGGGCCCCAAGCTCCTAACTTGGGCAGCCCCCCGCCCCCGCCAGGGCCACATGGCCTGCTGGCCTCCAAGGCTCATGCATGGGTCTTTTTTCCTGCTGGTAGATCTGCTCGGCATAATGTTTACAGACACACAAACTGGGTGAGTGGGTACCTCTACCTGTCATTTTTGTAACTCACCCATAGGAATGTGATTTCAGACCTTGCCAGCCTCCTTTTTAGGGCCATGTGGCTGCAAAACTTTCCCCTTGACCGTTTTCTTTAAAAAAAAATTTGGTTTTAATGTTTATTTTTTGAGAGAGAAAGAGAGACCAAGCATGAGTGGGGGAGGGGCAGAGAGCGAGGGAGACACAGACTCACAAGCAGGCTCCAGGCTCCAAGCTGGCAGCACGGAGCCCAACACGGGGCTCAAACTCATGAACCGCGAGATCATGATCTCAGCCGAAATCAGATGCTTTAACCGACTGAACCACCCAGGCGCCCCTCCCCTAACCTTTTATTGTGAACATTTGAAACAAACAAAAGTAGAAGAAAAAATGAATCCCCTGTACCCGTCGCTCAGCACTGTCACCTGTCAGTATATTTCAGTTCTGTGTCACATGTCCCTGTATTTTTTACGGAAAATGGATCTCCTAACATGGAGTTGATTCCGTGCCAAACAAGATTTTCATTTAATTGGCTTGGCTTTTCTTTTTTCCTGACTTGCATCTGTGTGTATGTATGTGTAGAAGTTCAAAGTTCGCTGGACGGATCGACCTGTGGGCAAGAGCAGGGACGGCGGTGTGAATTGATTCTGAGATTCTGGCCACGGTACTTTTTTAAAGAACGAAGCGATCACATGTGAAGAGTGAGAATCTGTATTAACCGTCAGCTGGAAGCGCAGGGTGTCCCCCCAACCCGGGACGGCACGGATGGGCTCACGAGGAGACCCTCGGGGCTCGTCCTGGGCCTCTCATCAAACGAGGAGTCAGGCCCTTCGTGCTCCCCTCTGCGGACCTCACTCCGGATACACGGGGCCCTGGAGGCTCCTACCCGGGCGGCGCCCAGTCTTGCTTCCAACATGCTCGTGTCTCTTCTTGGGGTCTGTGACAGACCGCACGGTGCACATGCCCACTCCAGACCCCAGCGAAGGGAGTGTGGCAGGGCTGCACGGTACGGGTGGAAGCGGACACATGCCACCCTGGCTGGGGTGTCCTCAGGTGTGTGCATGAGGCCCCTGGCAGAGGGGTACGCGGCCCAGAGGCGGGAGCGGGGAGGGGGGACGGCGTCAGTGGAAAAAGAAGGGGGTCAGGCTAGGGGCACCTGCCCGCACTGGCCACACTCCGGACCTGATCTTCCAGTTAGCAACAGGGCTAAACTTCTCGAGCTAAGAGGGTGGAACATATTTTGTTAAACAGAATTCTGGCAAGTGTTCGGGGCACCTATGTAAGTCTGGGTCTCACTTCTGGAGTGTTCCTGGGGTACCCAGGTCCTGCTTCATGATTTTTGGCTGCTCAGCTTCTGTTGCAGGGCTGGGTCAGCCTTTCCACCGGAGTCGGAGCATATGTTCTGTTGTCGTTGTTGTTGTTTTCCTCCCACTTGAAGTGTCCTTCACGCCTTGGGGAGCTGCCCCGGGCTCAGACTTGGGAATTAGACAGGGGGCCCCTAAGCCTTTCCAGGCAGGGCTAGGTGGCGCGGTGGCCGGCCCACCTCAAGGAGACAGTCCCATCCAGCTTGCGAGGGCGTCTGCACCTGCCAAGCCGGAGGTTTGCAAGCACAGCCCCCAGAGCTTGCACTAGCATTTCCAGGAGTTTGCTGGATGGCGCTTCTGTTATCCACACACTGGTGGGTGTCGTGCACACGCTGGTGGGTGTGGTCCACACACTGGTAGATGAGGGGCCGTCTGGGCAGGCCACGGTCTACCTTCAAGGTCAACGCAGAAGAGCCCAGTTATGGGCACTTTGGTTTTCAAGGAATGCTGGAAGGAGCCTCTAGGTACTGTTACTTAAATGTAGGTCATTCTTGGGGACAATTTAGTGAAATTAAAGAAATATGCGTGTCCTTGGTCTAGTGTCAGGGAGAGACACTATCTTGGTGTCAGTGGATACAAATTTATTTCAGGATATATTCATATATCATGAGCCCATTTTGCCTTAAGGATGTTCATTGCAAGCTGTTTGAATTTTTAGCCAACTACATAAACTTTGGGGAAACTCGATAATAATAGACAACATTTGGGGCGCCTGGGTGGCTCAGTCGGTTGAGTGTCCAACTTTGGCTCAGGTCATGATCTCACGGTTTGTGAGTTCAAGCCCCACATTGAGCTCCGTGCTGACAACTTGGAGCCTGGGGCTTGCTTCGGATTCTCTGTCTCTCTCACTGCCCCTCCCTCCCCTCAAAAACTAAATAAACAAACAAACAAAAATAGCTAACATTTATGGAGCGCTTACCATGTACCAGGGGCTGTTCTAAGTGGTTGACATGTATCGATTTGTTTAATCCCCACAACGAGGCAGGTACGAATTATGATTCCATTTGACACTTGGAGAAACTGAGGCACAGACCAGCATAAGACCTTGTACGAGGTTCTCCCTCTAGTTCGTGGTGGAGCCATGATTTGAACAACGCCCAGAGGCTCTAGAGAACAGCATGTTTAGTAAAATCTCCTCCCTAGGAAAAAAAGAAAGTTCACTGTGTGTATGAAAAAGACTAGCCGTGTCCCGTTGTCTCTGTGCTTATTTTGGGTTTCAAAACACGCGCAGTCAGCGAAGATCAGGGGTGCTGGCGAGCGCATCAGTACAATGTCTCCGTTGTGACTGGAGTTTTGTCTGATGCTTGTGTGACCAGGAGCATCCAGTCTTGGGAAGCAGTTGCCCCCTGCTGAGCGGTGCACGTGATATCACAAAGGGACATCTTCAAGGGAAGTGTGTGGGCTTCAGTCCTGCGTTCCAGCAGGGCGGGGCTCGCGCCTGGTGTTACCCTCCCACGCGGATGTCCCCAGCACCTGGAGCAGAGCCCGATTAGGACACGGAGCTCGGAAGAAAGTCCTAGGTTTCTTAGCGTAGAGGCAGCAGGAGCCGCCAGGCTGCCCGAGGACGGGCTTCTGAATGTGAGGACCATCAAACAGTTAACACGTGGGACTGGTGCCTTCCCGAAGATCTCCTCAGTCAGCGGGGAGAAATGCCTGAGTGAGTGAATGTATCTTCCTGCCCTACCTCTGCTTGTCCCGGAGGACTCGGGCGCCGTGCCCACTGGGTGGACGGAGTTGTGTTTCGCACCCAGGGTGGGCATTGGGCGACTGTCGTGGGCACGGTGCTTAGCAAAGGGCCTGTCCGGAAAAGCCGGGTGCATCTGGCCGGGTCCTGGGGGAGTGGCAGTCTGCGCTCCTGGCACAGGAAGCTGGAGGGGTGCCATTTGCTTGTAAAGCTTCCGGGTGCGGAAAAGGACTCTGGCGGGAGGAGTCCCCTGGCGCGTATCAGCGAAGGAGGGCAGGTGGCAGCTCCTTCTGATGAGCCGGTTCTTGGGAGCAGTTCCAACATATGAATGCGAAAGTCTGAACTTAATTTTATGGCAGTTTTTGGAGGACTCTCCTGGAGAGCCTTGTGAAATATCATGGGGGCTAGTACTGGGTTCTGTTCCTGCATCTCTGGGCATTTCTGTCCCCCCCCCGTCCCCCCTCCCTGACCTCCTGGAGCCCCTGTCCAGCCTGACCACAAGCTGCTGTGCTGTAATTGTCCACTCCCTGAGAACAGGCCTCATCTTTTTTTTTAAATTTGTTTTAATGTTTATTTATTTTTGAGAGAGAGAGAGAGAGAACGAGCAGGGGAGGGGCAGAGAGAGAGGGAGACACAGAATCCAAAGCAGACTCCAGGCTCTGAGCTGTGAGCACAGAGCTTGACGCGGGGCTCGAACTCACAGACCATGAGATCATGACCTGAGCCGAAGTCGGATGCTCAACTGACTGAGCCACCCAGGCGCCCCAGTAGGCCTCATCTTCTGCCACTTCTGCTCCCTGACAAGGTCTGAGGCGATGATGAGGGCATAGCAGGTGCCAAGAAATGAAGAGGGACATTCCTTTGTCCTTTAAAGCAGTGTGAGGGCTCACAAAGCAGGACTCCGGCCACCAAAAGCATTCCTAGTTTTGGAATTGATGTGGGCTTGGCGGGGGGGTGTGGCCAGGGAGTTAGCATCCGATGCTCAGACCCGGCATAGGACCGGGATGGTCTGGGCACCCATCTAGATCTTGGAAAGTGGCCAGATTTAAGGTGAGCAGGCATGACGTGCAGTTTTCTCTCTGCTGGCCGGCCGGCTTTTTGTATTCAACCTGTATTGACTTATTACTGACTGGTGGTAGTAATCTCTATGCAGAAAAAGCAAACTACTTCCCTTTCCTCAGGTCTGACTCTAGAATGTTCTGGTGAGACCTCCACTAAACCCTTCACCTGTTTCCTCTGTGGCCTGAATTCTAGCCCTGGCTCCTTATCTGAGGGAATCGAGTTAATCCAGATTTGACTCTTAGGAGAAATGATCTGGCAAGTTAAATCTGCGATGGCTCTGACCCGCGCCTGAGCTAGGAATCTATGCTATCCGTTTTGTACTAGAGACTTACGATTTAATTAAAATGCATGAGATGAGCTCTTCTTGATTCTGCCCCTTTCCGATAACCGGCAGAAAAAATTTAAAAAGCAATAACAATTGAGCTTAAATTAGGGCCACAGAAGTAAGGTATTTATTAAAATATCATAAAGTTGCTAAATTAATAGCTCCTTTAGTTGGTCTTTATTAATGTTCATTAACACTCTGAAAATCCTACCTTTCAACATAAACAGCTTTGTTTTTTATCGGTCTGCCGGGAAAAGGGGAGTTCGTGTGTCTGAGAACGTGTGGTCTAGTTTCAGCTGCTTTACTGACCGCGTGTTGCATGAACTTAAGCTTCACCATGGATCTGACCGTGGCTGATAAATCGGGTATGTTGGAAAAGCTCTTTAAGAAGAGAAGGCCGTTTTCTGCGGCTCCTGCTTCCCGATTAGGCAGAACTGAGGTCAGGGGGAGCCAGGCTGGATCCCGCTGGCAGAGAGAGTGCTGGAGCCAGTCCGGTGTGGTGGCAGTGCACGTGCTCTGGTTCGACAGAACTGTGACACTCGCAGCACGGCCAGCTTCAATGACAGACTTGTTTTTATTCAAATGGTGTGGGTAAAGAAAGGAATATTGGAAAACTTGGGCTAGAAATAACTTGCCACCCGCCCGAACCTGAGCCAGGCCCTGGTGACAAGGTCCATCAAAGTGATATCTGCTTATCTTTCACGCAGACCATCAGGAGGGGAGAGGGGAGGGGCCTGTGGTGCAGGAGGGGAGGAGCCATGGAGCAGAGGGGAGGGGCCTGTGGTGCAAGAGGGGAGGAGCCAAGGGGCCCGGTGGCTCAGTAGGGGAGGAGCTGTGGGCCAGAGGGCAAGAGAGAGCCAGACCTGCCCTCCGTTTCCTCCGCCACCTCCCTTGCTTTCCAAGCCGATCTGTCTAAAGGGGGCACTTTTCTCTAATTCACAGAAACGCACTTCAAACTCGCCTGGCAGTGATAAAATCTGAACCCAACTGTGGAACTGGAATTTGCAGCTTACCCCCGCAAAGTAGGGGCGTGTCACTTAAGACCACATAGGCGAAGTGAGGAATCGTAAGGACATGCCATTGACTGCGGACCGATGGCTCCAGACTTGGGGGGGTTTCAGGCGTGTGTCTGACTTCAGCACTCTCCGCCTCCGGTTTCTGGCTCCGCCTGCTGTCGGGAAATTTATGTCGCCGTGAGCTTATTAGGATTTTGTCTTCAAAGAGAAAATAGACCCAGATCGGAGACTGGGCGTGCGATCCTGTGAGAAAAGTTTACAGGTTGAGCTTTGTGACTTCAGTTTGCTCACCGGCTTTCCCTGGGCCTGCTAGGAGAGGCCGCAGCCCTGGGGCCTGTGGGTGCTGCCCTCCTACGCTCCGTGGAGTCTTACGGTGCAGATGGTAAGACTGTGCACACAGAAGAGCCAGGAGACAGATCCTGAAGTATGTGTCGATGAAATGATACCAGGTCTGGGATTGGTTCGGCAATACTGTGGGAGGCAGGTGGAAGGACACACGCGTCCGCGCACACGCGTCCGCGCACACGCGTCCGCGCACGGTGGAAACCAGTGGAATGAGCCTGGAAAAATGTTGATAACTCTTGGAGCCGGGTGATAGGTACGTGGCGGATTGTGAGACTCAGCGAATTAATAAGCTGGCTGCTTTTCAAGCTCTAAAGATCCCAAGAAACCATTATTAGTCAATTAGAAATTAGAGTATCAAATAGGAAAAAAAAAAAAGATTTCACCCCCAGCGACAACAGTTTCTGAGAATAAACATAATAAAGTATGTGAGGCCTAAAAGGAGAAAGCGATAAAACTTTCCTAAAGCATCGAATAATTGGAAAGGTGTACTGTATTCTTTGGAAGGAACATCGACCATGTAAAGATGTTCTTCTCCAACGAATCTGTAAGTGCAAGTATCTAGGAGTAAAATCCAATGAAATTCCGATAGTGTGATACAAAGCATAATGGGCCGGTAGAGTATATCTGGGACCCCTCCCAACCTACCCCCCCCCCCCGCCCCCCGCCTTAAACTAAATGGCAGCGCCATACGGGTGGGGCAGAGGCTCAGGACAAAAACGACTGAGTCATCCTGGTGCTACTGTTTTCCTCCACTCCACCCAGCCCACTGGCAAGTCCAGACCGCTCCACCTGCACAGACACCTGATGCCACCGGCACCCTGCTGCGGAGGTACCGCGTGCGTGCGGCCATGTGGACCGGCCTCCTCACTAGTGTCCCGGCCACCACCCCCAGGGCTTCCCCAGCCCCCACGCAGGGGCCCGCTCCAGCCTGCACCGCCCGTGTCCTCTGCCCTGGCTCCTTCTCCAGTCTCCTCTCTGGCTGTCTCCTGAGCTGAGGCCACTTGAGCAGACCGGACTGGCTGCTGCCTCCTCATCTTTGTTCTTGCCGTGCCTTCCTCCCGCAGTGCCCTCCCCCCAGACTCTTCCCCGGCGGCGGCCTCCTCATTCAGGGCCAACCTGATGATTTGGGCAGGACTTTCCTGGCCACCCTAGCCGAACTAGCCTGTGCGCTCCACACTCCCCATGCCCCACCCCCCCCACGTTTTTTCCATTCCTTCATACCACCAATCAGCGAAAGCAACTTCCTAATTTGCTTGTGCTACATTGTGTAACGTTGTTCACCGTGGGAGCGCAGGCTCTGTGGGAGCCCACGGGTTGTTGCGGGTTGCATTGTGTCCCTCCTAAAGATACGTTCAAGTCCTAACCCACAGTAACTGAATGCGACCTTACATGGAAATCAGGTCTTTGCAGCCATAATTAAGATGCAAATTAAGATGTAAATTAAGAGTAGGGTGGGCCCTTAATCCGGAACATTGGTATCCTTATAAAAAAAAAGAAGAGACAGAAACAGACACACAGAGGGAGGACGGTCATGCCACAGAGGCAGTGATTGTGGAGTGACATCTTGGCTACTAGCCGAAGACCACCCAGAGCCCCCAGAAACCAAGGAATGAACCTCTTCTAGAGACTTCAGAGAGAGCAAGGCCCTGCCAATACCTGATCTTGTACTTCGGGCCCCCAGAACCGTGAGAGCATAAATTGCAGTGATGTTAAGCGCCCCAGTTTGTGCTGCTTCGTTCCGGCAGCCCCAGGAAACCCCTACAAAGGGCCTCGTCTGTCTGGTTCAGTTCTGTCTTCCCAGCCCTGTCTGGTGTGCGCAGCAGCCCCAGAAACACTGCCGAATGATGAAGGAATGGCAAAAATAACCAAGAAGATTTTGAAAAAGATCAGCGAGGACGGACTCAATTTCCCAGATTGTAAAGCACCCTACAAAACCAGAAGAGTGGTAGCATAGACAGACGTCAATAGAATAGAAGAGAGGGCTCAGAACAGCCTTATGTAAATAGATGAATTTAGTTTATTATAACGGTGATGATTTAATCAGCTGGGGAAAAGGTGAATATTCAGCAAATGACGGCATCATCGACGCGCTACCCCGTGGGGCTCTTCCTCTATTCAGGCCGATTTCAGACCGAATTCCCCTGCAATTTTCTAGTCTGAAAGGAGGAGGGCAGCAACCTCGGCTTGCCCGCAGGACAGTGCTGGCTGTCCCTCCCCAGGAGCTTCTGCAGGTGACTGCTTGCACAACCGTCCATCTGCTAACTCGCTTCTCCCCCAGCGTTAAGCCTCGCGCTCTGGAGGAGCCAGTGTCCTTCATAAAACCCCGACAGGTATAGATTCCAGGTTTCCCCCAAGCCCCAAGGCCGGCGTCCTCATCGGCAGGGACAATTCACGTATGGCTCCTCTCTGTCCGGGAGCAATTGGCCAATCAAGGTCATTTTTACCAAAAGCAATGTTATCTAGTAACATAGTCGACGGTTTACCTTTATGGGGTTCCTAGGTTTTGTTAAGCCCATGTGGATGCTAAGTAAGTTAGAGCCCTGTATTATAGCATACTTTAAAATAAATTACAGAGGCCATAAAGGTTAAATACAAAGAGCCCCAACTTTTAAAGTATTAGAAGAACACAGAGGAGAGGCGTGCACAGTTTCATAGTGTGGAAAGCCTTTCCTCGCAGAGCATAACACTCAGAAGTCATAAAAGAAAAAAAAACCTGACAGATTTAAGAAATATTTTTATTGAAGTATATATAATATATATTTCATATATATACACACTTTATGTATTATATATATATATATATATATATATATATAAATGAACAAATCCTAAACGTACAGCTCCATGAATTTGCACCAAGTGAACACACCCATATCACCCGGGTAAGATCTGGAAACCCAGCGTTGGGGCACCCAAGGACCTTGCTCAGCCTTCACCCTGTGTCAGACTGACAGCCTGACCACATAAATATTTAAAACCCCAGGATATAAAAAGATACCATAAAGGTAGTTTAAAAACGAGCAGCAGCCTGGAAGGAAACTGTGTGTAACTGTTTGGCACATATAAAAGGGTCAAAGACTGATAATCGTTGGATAGAAAAGAGCGCGTGTAGGTCACGAAGAAGAACACACAGGTGACCAGAAAAGAAGGCAGAGGACACCTAAGTCATCCTCAAAAGGAAAGAGACAAACGGCCCAAGCCGTGGAGCCAGCCCTGCCCGCTCTGCCTCGTGCTGGACGGGTGAGCGCCGGTTCTGGCCCCCACTCTTCCATCGTGCCATCTCCCCCCTGTGGCTCAGGCGTGGAGGCCCCGGTGACAGACCCTGCATTCCACCCGGTGTCGCCCCTCCCTCCCGGCCCCGCAGCTGTGCCCTCACGCCTGTCTCTGCCCTTAGGCCTTGACCCCTTTCCCAGGAGGCCGTTGTTTCTCTCATGCCCCGGCTCCCAGGTCAGCCCCACGGGCTTCCAGACTAGCCCAGATTTGCCTCCTCCTCCGGGGGCCACACCTGCTCAGGTTCAAGCCACGCTCAGCATGAGGAACATCAGGGCCGGGCTCTGGGCTCGAGACGTGAACAGCAGCTGTGGTAGGACCGGGAGGGGCAGAAGTAGAAAGGGGGCCACCACTGCCAGGGGGTGGGGCAGGTGGGACGTATGGCGTCCCATTCAAAAAGGGGCGCTGGGGAGGACGAAGCAGGCCCGCAGAAGGGCGTGTGGGACAGGCGAAGTGTTCCTTCTGTAAGGGCGACTTCCCCGGAGAGAGGCTGCCGAACGGGAGGATCTCACTGGGAAATGACGGGGGAGTCTGGGCCCGGCGCTCACCGCGTGGGGACGTGCCCTCAGGTTAGCGTGGGGGAGGCTGCCCGGCCCGTGACGTAAATACCCAGCTAGCCCAGGGGTTCCCAAGCCTGTGTGACCTCCTGTTCACAGAGCACACGGGACCTCTCGGGGCACACCGGGGTCTCCTGGGCTGCCGTTGGGGAATCGCTGCTGCGACGCGGTTAGCACTGTAAGGTCGGATTCTGACCCCGCCACAGCCTGCTCTGCTTCCAAGGCTGCACGGAAATTCGGGGACAGAAAGCCTTTGGCCGGCGGGCAGATGGGAGGTGGCAGTTCCCAAATCAGTGAAATGTGGTAGGAGGGTCATTTGAGAAGCTGTCTTCTGCCCTTTGGTAAAAATAGTGTGAGTATCTTCCCCCAATGTCGTGAGGGGCTCTGAGAACACGCAGGTGTGGGGGGTGGGGAGAGGCCAAGCTAGTTGCGGCACACGCCCCCAAATATTACTGTGCGGGGGATGCGGGTAGCAAAGCGCAGTGACGGCATCTGCTCAGAGTTGAACTGGCTTCGTGTTCCCTGGGCCCACGTGCACTGTTTGGCGGGGCCACACCCGCTCGGCTGCAGCTCGTGTCTCTGTGGCGCATCTAATCCTGGTTGCGGACTGGTGTCCTTGTCGCTTCTCCAATGCTAGTTTTCTCCCTAAACAACAGCAACAGCAACAGCGACAACTTTTTAAAAATCGGAGAAGCCTGAGAAATGAATTATACCTGTTTTCTGGATTAAAATATAATACAGGAATTGGCCTTTTATAGATAGATGAAGGTTTCAGCTTGCTGGAACTGTGACCTGTGCTCAACAGATCCCCCCACCCGCCAGCCTCCTGGAACACTGCCTCCGCCTGCATGCAGCCCCCCAGACGGAACCTTGCTGGCGCCGGGCAGGCATCCTTGTCGCTCACTGCCACACTCTCGGGCCAGGGCTCCGCCCCTACCCCCCTTACCCCCCCCCACCCCGAAAGATGGCTCCTGTGGATGCACACGCCTCCTTACTGAGATCTCCCTTCCTCCTGGCCACGCTCTCATTCACAGAGGAGCTGGGCTCCCGGCCCCCTGGGTTCTCCCACCGCCACTCCTGTCCCTGTCCCCGGCGAGCTCACGCCCCGTAGCATGACGCCCCTGCTCCTCCGCCCTCTCTGGCCTCACCTCCTCACTGCCGAGCCCTCCCTTCCCCTCACTTCACACCGCTAGACCTTCCCGGCACCACGTATCAGGCCACCCTGCAAGTTCAGCCTCAGGCATCCTTCTCGGCCACCTGCTGCCCGCCTCGCACCCCGGACAGTTCTGCGGCCGTCAGTCCTTAGTGTCCGGGCCCGCAACCTTCCCGCCACCCTCACCGCCCGCACACCCGCTCCCCCGCCCTTCTCTTGCTCACCATCCGCCTCGTGGCCGTGACCTCTCTTGCACGCACTCCTCCCCTGGGTGCGTGCAGGGCAGACCCCCCCCCACCCCCCCGCCAGGCCGCGAGCGAGGTCACGCCCCTTCCGCCCCACGCATGCGCCCTTGTGGCTGAACGCGGCTGACTTGCTGCAGTTTCACGAAGGGTTTTCGGTGCTGGTCAGTCGTGTTACTGCATTTTCCCACTCAGGTTGTTCCTCCGTGCCGCAGGATAGCTATTTCACATCTTCTCGAGCCTTCGACGCCTTGGCCCACTCGGCTAGTGTTTAGCTTCCCATTTCACAAAGGAATTAAAAGAAGAACTTTCACAAGCCCCACCACTTAACATGTCTGCTGGCGCGCGCCACCTCCCCTCTGTTCCACGCCGACCCCCTGCTCCTGTTCTCCACCTTTCCGCCCCGTCCCGCCCCCGCGTAAACACTTTGCTCCCACGTTTCCCCCTTCCCTTCCTAGCCGGGCGATTTCCACCATTAAACCCACAGTCGTAGCCCAGCTTAAGAAGCCTTCTCTCGGCCTCAGCCTCCGCCTCCTTGTCCCTTCCTGCACGGGAAGGGGTCCTCCGCACGGGCCAGCTCCACTCTCCCCGCGTCCTCTTGTGAGGCACTCCAGCCAGGCTTTGGGACCTGCCACTCCTCCGAGGCCCCTCATCAAGATCTCCGTGACTTGCGCCTTCCCCTCCCGCAAAGGTCTGCCCTCCGTCCAGCAGCACCACCCAGGTGATCACGTCTCTTTCGTGAAGCAGTGCTCCTTCGCCCGGTCGTGTGCCTGCCTCGCTGTAGTTCTCCCCGGAGCTCAGAACCACGCTTGGCCCGGAGTGGGCATCTGGAGCCCTTGCGAGTGATGGAATTGAAGCAGGAAAGGGTGTGACTTAGCATAAGAAGATATATATGGATCACGCTACATGGCTTCTAAAGGGGCATACATGGAAACGGGGCTTCTCTGTGAGGGAGGAGGCTCTGAGGCGGGGTCCCAGCAGGGCTGGGAGGGACTCAGAGATGCACGGATAACTGAGGAAGGAAGAAGAGAGAGGGATGACCTGAAGAACTGGTTTGGCTAGTCAGAGAGGAAACTGGAAAGTAACTGTAAATAGAACCTCCAGGCCCAGGCCCCTGGACCTAATTTGTTAGTCATAGGAAGCAAAGTGGAGGGCTTGTTATATGAGGGAGTGGTGACACATGAGGACTTGCTCCAGGAGGAGAACTTGGGGGGTGGGGGTGGGGGGGGGAGAGGCCAAAGGCCCAGGAATGAGATCTGGGGTCAGGCAGTGAACACCACCCCCAAGGATCTGGTCTGCAGGATCAGCCCCTTTGTACACAGCAAACAGGCACATGTTTCTAAAGAAATAGGTATGGTTACGCCGGCCTCCTCCTCTGGCCCGGTCACAGCCACAGCTGACTCAGCGCAGGAGGAGGAGGGCGGAAGGGCCCAGCCCTGTCCCGCAGATGTTTTCCCAGCTGTGGCTGCAGGAGATGATAAATTTCCCTTTTATTTTCTCTGGTCGGTGTACGCAGGCTGACACACAGTCTAGGTGGGAGGCAGTGCGTTTGCTTCGGTCATGTGTTTTTAGTGCCTACCCCCATCCCCCTTCCCACCCTGGCTCTTCTGTGTGGCCTGGACTTTTTTGGTGAGAAAGAGAAGCAGTGGCGAGTACAGGAAAGTTTCTTACTGGGGCTGACGTGTGTCTCCCGGCTTGGCGTTCTTTCATCTTGGCTCTCGAGCTTCTGTTACAGACCGATGTTTTGATTTGCACTTTGCTTAGCAACCCTCCTGCGCCTCCATCCACCAGCCTGAGAAAAACCATTGTCTTGCTGAAGAGCCGCTTTAGCCCTAAACTGATAACTCTGGAAGGAACAGTCACAAGCCAGCCGAAGGGAGCCCCTGAAGGAGACACTGACCTTGATTTGGATGATGCTATCCTCTCGAGACCCTGAAATACGAGAAGGTGGCTTAAAACCATGCACAAGAATGCAGCCACAAATGGTGCCTCGGTCTTGGGCTGTCTGCGTTGTTAAATTGACCTACTTATTTTTGTGACATGTGGGCTGGGCTTCGCTGGAATTTCCTTGTGCTGTGTTATTGCGGAACATGTTACGGAAGAAAGGAGCACGTGCGGCTGCTTCGATGATTGACCTGGCCTGGCTCTGTGTGGACCAGGACTACGGCCCGCGTGGCCCAGCTTTTAAGAAGCAGGGCCCACTCTGGCTACATCTGGTCACTCCTGCTCCCGGCGACACCAGCCACAGCCTCGGGGCCTCGGGCCAAGTTTGCCCTGCTTTGGGGACAAGCCCCATTCCCCGGTAGGCCTAAGGGGTGGCTGTTTCTCTTCTACTCCTTTGGCCCGTTGGCCCCGGGGCTGGGACGTGTGCCCCCTAGGCCCCTCTCTGCCACCTCCGGGCGCTCTCCTTCCCTCCTCCGTAAAAGCACTCGACTCGGAATCTTGATGTACAGTGTCTACTGGAGGTCTTCCAAGGCTCGTCCAAACATCTAGGCTGTCAAGACCCCACTGCGGATTTAGGACAGGAACCACAGGTCGCTGGCAGGGCGGGAGGGGGGGGGGCACTCTCCTTCTCTGGAGTATTCCTCCCAGCGGCCCCGTGCGCTCACACGGCCATCCGGAGACCCCAGGCACACTTCAGTCACTGGGTGTGCGTGCCAGGGCTGTTCGCAGAGAAGGCTTACTCCCCGCAGGATGCAGTGGTGGGTGGCTGAGCTTCCAAGGTCCCCTCAAGGGACAGGCTCGTTCATTCCAAGAGTGTCCACATGGCCCCATTATAGTTTTTATGGGTCACGTGTGGTTCCTCTCAGCCAGGACTCTCCGCAGTCGTAAGCCGTGCTGTCTAGTAACACAGATAACTTTTATCAGGTTACCAGGGAGACAGGACTAGGATGCTAATCTAAGGTCAGTTCTCCTGCAGGCCCCGTTAACCCTTTGCCCGCACACATCGAGGAACCCCGTCACCTACTGGCCCTGCTTTGGAATTGCCTGCTTCCTGGGGATTTTACCTTGTTCTCTGTCAGTCTCTCTGATGCTGAGTCTTGCCTTCATTGTTGGTACCTCTAGTCACCATGGCGATCCTTCCGAAGACCTTGGCCTCGGGCTCCCTGACCTCCCCCCACCGCAGTGTGTCCTCTACCCTGGCTCCGCCGCGCTCTCCCTCCCACGGCCGTGCCCTGGCCCCCCCGCCATCTGCGTCAGAGCACCCACTCTGCACCTACCACCCCCACCTTTTCAACTCAGCCCTTCATTCTCCAGCTCAGTGATCTTTGACCCTTGCTGGGATTGCGGTCTCAGACTCTGTGCCCCCCAGTCCCGTGCTGGCCCCCGTGCCCCCCCTTCAGCTTCACGCACCTCTAGCTCTGCCTTGCACTTCCCCCACCCTCCCCCTGACACCCGTGCACCCTTGTCCCTCTCTTGCTTGTTCCTGCTCGCTTGGCGATACCGCCAGTGAGATCCTCTCCCCCTCACCAGAACCTGCCCGTGTGTAGCCGGAAGTTTCTGGAGACCCACTACCATGCTGACAGATGCCATTGCCACCTCATGATCCCCAAGTCCAGGTGGGTCCTTCAAGGACTTCTGTATCCCAGTCCCTCCCCCGTGGTCCCAAGTGGCCATTCACACCTTCCCTCCTTCCAGCTCTGCTACTCCCCCTCCTCCCCTTCCCCTCCCCTTCCTCTCCCCTTCCCCTCCCCCTCCCCCTCCTCCCCTCCCCCTCCCCCTCCTCCCCTTATTCCT
>PITB01025131.1:0-23238 GCA_004024585.1 Paradoxurus hermaphroditus
GGGGTGTGTGGAGACACGGGGTGAAGAGGGAATGCAGGATCCGTGAGGAGGCTTTGGGGGCGGGGATTGGAGGCCGCGCAGGGAGAGCACGGAGAGGACGCAGGGAATAGAAATGAAATAGAGCCGCAAGTGCCAGGAGGCGGAAGGGTGTGTGAGGAAGTGAGCCGAGGATGCAGAAGTAGGAAGAGGCTTCCACGCATGGGAATGCGGGGGTGCGCGGAGTATGGGAGGAACCTGGGGTGCCGTAGGGGACACAGTAGGCTTGCCTACTGAGGTGTCAGAGGACCTGGGAAGGGCGCGGCCAAAGGAGGGGGAGAGAGGTCACAGAGGACCCTTTGGGGAAGGGGCTGGAGGGTGTGCAGAGGGCAAATAGGACGCGGAGGGAGGGCCCCCAGGGCGTGTGGCGAGGGCTGGCAGAAGCGAGAGCTGATGAGGCTGGGTGGGGACAACGTGGAGCTTTCAGATGGCGGGGAGGAGCAGAGGGGTGAAGGGGCACCCGAAGGAGCAGAGGATGGGGAGCATAGAGCTGAGGGAAACTGTTGGGGCAACAGGGCAGTTGGGAGGTGGGAGAAGGACGTGGCAGGATGGGGGAAGCATCACGTTGGCTGGAGACAGGCTGAGAAAGTCTCAGGAGTGGGGAGAGGAAGGGGACGCTTGAGAGGGAGGGACAGAAGTGGCATTGTGACTATCGGGAGGGGGTTTGGACATTATCGGGGCGCATGGGTGGCCTGTGAGGAATTTGGATCTTGCCCCTAACACTTTTCCAGCTGGTGTGATCCTGAGCGTGTTACTTCTCCGTGCCTCAGTTTCTTCATCAATAAAATGGGAACAGTAACAGTCAACCCCTCCCAGGGGTGTTGTGAGGCAATGTGAGTGCGTGGAACGGCATCTGGAACGGCATTCAGCAAGGGGGCAATAAATGTGACTCCTTGCCGTGCTGTTGGCATAGCCTGGGGTACATTTCAGGCCCCGAATGGGGGAAATGCTCATGGCCGATTTGGGGCGGATGTATATGTACTCGAGGTGTTCGAGTGCCGTGGAGGGTAGGGTATTTTCTTCGGTGTTTTTGAAGATTACTCGCTGTGTGACCTTAGGCAAGTTACTTAACCTTTCTGTGCCCGTCTTCCCTTACCTATAACGTGGAAATCGCACTTATGCCTCCCTCAGAGGCTGGCTAGGAGAGACGCTTGAGTTATTTGCCTGTGTCGGTTTCAGATACTCAGTTGCGCACGGCCGGTGCTTCTTCCTGGGATATAACGGGTATGGGAGTTTTCTTGAATCATGTTGGGGGATGGGGTATTTGGGGAAGGCTTCTGTCTGGTGTGTGAGGATAACGTGGGGGTAAAAGAGAGATTCCAGGGGCAGGGGAAAGATGTGGGAAATGTAGGGGTTTGTAGCGCAAACGGAAGAAGAAGGAACGGCTGGCAGTGGGGGATCAAGGAAGGGCACTCACTGGTGGCTCCTGGGGCCCCGGGGAGCGGATATGGAGGTGGCAAGGGCGGAAGGGCTCCGTGGAATTTATCAGGCAGGGACAGAGGTGGGCGTCACAGAGTGCACGGTCAGGAGCAAGGCAGCTCTGACCTCTGAACTAATTTCTGTTGGCCTTGTCCTTGGCCCCTCCCTTCTGACTCCCCTCTCTCCTCCCTCGCTCCTCCGAAACCCCTTTCCTCCTCTCTTCCCACGCCCCTTCCACCCTGCTACAAAGGTGACCTCTCTCCCTGGCTTGAATATAAGCTCAAGAAGACCCGGTGGTTATGGTGTGGCGTGTTTAATGGACCGTGGTGAACTCGGAGCGAGAGCGGTTGCTAGGTGTGTCTGCGTGTGCCCCCGGGCTGCCGAGCACACCGAGTTACAAGGAGGGGTGGGGGTGGGGGGACAGGGGCAGGGCCGGCAGACACGCGCATGTGCAGAACACTGTCGCTGTGGCACAGATGTACGGATGTGACCGCGACGGCGGAGGTCGCGGGGTCGTGAGAGTGCACGGGGGTGCCGCCGTGTAGGGGGAAAGGTACGGAAATACAGTAGGGGCGCAGTGGGTATTCTTGGCGTGTGCTGGGGTGTGTTCAGGGGGCGTGTTATGGGAATATGCTGAGATCCGAGTGAGGGGGAGTTATTATTGGAGGGTACTGGGATGTGCGAGGGTGTTCCTGAAGTCTACTGGAGTATTCGTGGGGGGCTGTTTTGCCGAATCTGGGAGAGTAGGTAAGTGAAGTGCGCGGGGAACACGCTTGGCTATTATTGGAGCGCGTTCGCACTGGCAAATGTTATTGGGGTACACGGAGGGGCCTGCGTGTGTGCTGGTCGGGCCTCAGATGTGACCACAGGCTGCTCAGGGTGCAGCCGGGCTTGCTTGCTGGTGGACCGGAGCGGGGGGTGTTCTAGGGGCTCCTGAGGGGAGTGGGGCTGGAGTCAGGGGGTGTGGGTATTCCTGTTGTATACTGGGGTTCCTGGAACAGACTGGATATATCCTCTTGAGGCACGCGGCGGCGGTGATGTCAAGGTTTGAGGCAATTACCTGAGCGAGCCCAGGCGGGCGTGGAGGTACGCGGAGCACGTCTGAGGTTAATCGAACTTTCCCGGGTGTGTGAACATTACCTGAATGTGCCGACAGGCTCTGGCGGCCTGATGGTGGGGACTGTCTGCGTATTCTCGGGTCGTTTGCATGGCCCTGGAATCTGCCCAGTGCATGACGGAGATGCGTTTGCGGTATACCGGGGAATAGATAAGTCACTGCTGTTCACTAGAACTTTCCGCAGTGATAGAAATGTACTGTATCTGCACCGTCCTGCGTGGTAACCGCCGGCCGCATGCGGCTACTGGGCACTGAATTTCTCTATGTCATTTTCATATGTTTTTTAAAATTGGGGTAAATGCTTTTATTTATTTTGAGAGAGGGAAGGCGTGAGCGGGGGAAGCGGCAGAGAGGGAGAGACAATACCGAGCAGGCTCCACACTGTCAGTGCAGACCCTGGCGTGGGGCTCGGTCTCACGGACCCGTGAGATCAGGACCTGAGCCGAAATCAAGAGTCAGACGCTTAACCTACGGAGCCGCCCAGGCGCCCCTCTCAATTTAAGCTTTAATTACTTTGCATAGAAATAGTCACATACGTCCTGCGGCCACCATACTGTGTCATGCTGGATAAGCAGTGACAGGATATGCCCGGGGAACCTGGGGAGGTGTTACCGCCGTGTATATATAGTCAAGGAGTTGGGAGGGGTATCATGGAAGTACCTGTGTCCTCCGGACCTAGGAACTTGACCAAAGACATTGAAAGAATCCGTGCGTTACCACGTGCCCAGCGCTGTGCGCGATACTGTTTTGGTACTGAACTGCGACAGCGACCTCATCTGGTAGGGCGTCTTATTGTCTCACATGAGAGCCGAGGAAACCGATTCCCCGAAAGGTTAAAGTCTTGGGCTCAAGGTCACCGACAGGAAGTGGCTAGCAGGAGCTCAAAGCAGGCTGTCTGGTGACCTGGCGGCTTATCTCCCGTCCCTCCCACTGTGCCGACACACAGTGGGCTTGGGAGCTGCTTTCTGAACGGATGGGTGGTTGGAGGCACGGAGGGATGAATGAGGAGAGACTGAGTGTGGGAGAGCGAGCAGCCCGGGCTCTGAGGGGGAGGCCTGTCAGGGCTGCTGCTAGCAAACACTAGCGGAGTGGGTGAGGAAGATCCTAGGAGGGGGGGATGAATGGTTCCGGAGCGGGGGCTCAGGTCACTGGGTTGCTGATGGAGCACGGACTCCGTGTCTCATAATCCCTTCTCCACCCCCCACCCCGCCCCCTTGCCAGCGATTACATCATTAAGGAGAAGACAGTCTTGCTGCAGAAGAAGGACAGTGAGGGGTTTGGGTTCGTGCTCCGGGGGGCCAAGGGTGAGTGCCGGCCGGGGAGGAGATGGGAGGAGGGCTCTCTGACCCAGGGGGATGGACAGGGGAAGGAAGGGACCTCGGCCCACCCACCACCCCACCCCAGGGTGCCGGTCCGTCAGCTACGGTGAGGCCTCTGTGACTTGGGTCTGAGCCCCATCCCCTGCTCGGCCTCTCCACCCCCTCCCCTCCGACCCCGCCGGCTCCTCCCCATCTGCAGCGCAGACCCCCATCGAGGAGTTCACCCCCACCCCGGCCTTCCCGGCGCTGCAGTATCTGGAGTCCGTGGACGAGGGCGGCGTGGCATGGCGGGCCGGACTGCGGATGGGAGACTTCCTCATCGAGGTGAGTCCTGGCCCCCCGCCCCGGGGGCCTTCCCAAGTGCCGGCCTCAGCACACCTTCCACAGATACTGCTCCCCCTGCCCCCCGGAACCCGGGTGACAAACCCCCCTGGCGCCTCCTGAGCCACACGATCTGGCTGCCCCAACGCAGACTCTTTTTGCGCCAGGCCTCCCAGCGCCCCCAGCCCACCCCACAGCCAGCCTCTGCTTTCTCCAGGGGTTGCTTTCGAAGGCCTCTCTGAAACATCTCAAAAGAAAACAGAGCTGTCCCCCAGCGCGCGCGCACACACACACACACACACACACACACACACACTGCAAGGGGGGACAAGGAGGGAGAGAGAGGTGAATCGGGCGAGCCCGGCCCCTTAACCCTGGGGCCAGGAAAATTACTGGAAGGAAAAGTGGGGCCTTGTAAGGGGAGGGGGCGATGGGGAGGGTCAGTGGGAGGGAGGAACGACCAACAGGCCTACAAAGCGGGCAAAGCAGGAGGCCACTCCGCTGGGGACTCCGAAGCTGAGGCCTTCTCTCCCCTCACCTACTCTGTGTGGTTTGGGGGTATCTGTGCCGCAGGTGAACGGGCAGAATGTGGTGAAGGTTGGCCACCGACAGGTGGTGAACATGATCCGCCAAGGGGGCAACACGCTGATGGTCAAGGTGGTGATGGTCACCAGGCACCCGGACATGGATGAGGCTGTCCATAAGAAAGGTGCTCCTCCTCCTCATTTGTGTGGCCAGACCCGGGCGTCCCACTGCCACCAGGCTAGGATCCTCGGAAGCCCTAATGGCCTAATGGTCCCCACCACTGGCCTTCCCTTCCCCAAAGCTGCTTATTTGTGACCCTTCTGGGGAGAACCTGAGGCCGGGAGGGCTCAGCACGCTGGTGGCAGCGATCCTCTGGTATCTGGGAGCACTGTCACGCTGGCGGTGGTAGGGGTCCTAGGCCTCTGTCCATGGTGCTGATGCCTCACCCCCACCATCACCTTCCAGCACCCCAGCAAGCTAAACGGCTCCCGCCCCCAGCCATCTCTCTTCGTTCCAAGTCCATGACCTCAGAGCTGGAGGAGATGGGTGAGCCTGTGGGGCTGCTGGGATCCGGCGCTGGGGAGGGAGAGGGGCGGGAGGGGGCTGAACCAGACCTTGAGTTTGTTAGTGTTGTTAGTGACCGGGGTCCTCGTCCTCAACCTGTCCCCTAGTCCATGGGTCAGACTCTCTCTGGCCTGCGTGTGTGTCGCTGGGAAGGGGCGTCTGAGAGTCGACTTTCCTCTGTCCTCTTATATCTGTTTCTCTGTCGAGTCTCTCTCTGGGTCTGCACGTCCCTCCCTGCGGGCCCCTGTTTCCTTTCTGGCTTCTCTCCACCTGCCCCACCTCACCGCCACCCCCATTCTCTATCTCTTCCTCCACCAGCTTCCCCACCCTCCCCCAACAGAAAGGAAGGCCAACCCCTCCCCAGACAGGGCCGAGTGGACCTGGGGGGTCCCGTGTCCCCTGACAGGGGGCAGATCGGGCAGCCGACCACCCCTACCCTGAGGGAGGAGGGTGTTCCAGAGAGGGGGCCCCTCGCCTCCCCCTGAAGTCCTAACTCTTGGCTCCTCTACTGCCTCTCCCCCGGGCTAGTCTCCCCCTGGAAGAAGAAGAGTGGTGAGTGGGCACAGGACTGGCGGGGGGGCCCCCCCTCGTCCCCATCCCGCCGGCGGACTCGCCCCTCCCTGACCCGGGCCCTTCACTGCCCCACTCGCGCTTGCGCACGCCCGCTGGTCGCACCCGCTGGCCACGCCCACTGGCCGAGCCCGCTCCGCCGCGTCCCTGGGGGCGCCCCTGGACTTCATCCGCATCCTTTGCCCACAGAGTACGAGCAGCAGCCTCCGCCGGTGCCCAGCATGGAGAAAAAGCGGACCGTGTATCAGATGGCTCTCAGTAAGATGGCCCAACCCGGCTCCCCGGGCTGCCCAGGACCCCCCGACCCCACGCCCCCTGGGGTGCGGGAGCCGCTCCAACCCTCTTCCCGCCTGCGCATCCTTTGGCCACCTCTGAGCTGAGCTGATCACCTCATGCCCCAACCTTGCCCCAACCATCAAGTGTGAGCTTCCAGCCCCTCCCCCCACTTCCTTCCGCTCCCCCCCCACTTCACCTTCCCTCCTAGGACGACCGTCCTATTTGTTGCCCTCAGCGCTTCCCACCGCTGGAGCCTGCCTTCTGGGCTGGAGACTGTGGCTGTGGGGTTGGAGGCGGGGGGGTGCTCTTTTCTGGTTCACACAAAACGTTGTCTGGGCTCCTGGCGGCCCTGTCCCTGCGAGAGGCCAAGGCGAGCTTCATTTCACTGCCTCTTCCGCCTCCCCTTAGACAAACTGGATGAAATTTTGGCGGCAGCTCAGCAGACCATCAGCGCAAGCGAGAGTCCTGGACCCGGTGGCCTGGCGTCGCTGGGCAAACACAGGCCCAAAGGCTTCTTTGCCACCGAGGTGAGCTGCCCGGACCGGGGGACGGGAGGGTGGCGGCGAGGAGGCAGGGGGGGCGCGCACGCCAACCCGGAACCTCTGTCCTGGGCTCCTTGCAAACTCTCCCTGAACCCGCTGTGTTTAACGCGATCCTGCAGGAGCCCCGCACTTCCCGGGTCCCCTCCTTTCTCCCCACGCTGGGGGCGTCCTTTCCTCCCTGCCGGTCCTCTGCCTGATTCTCCTCTTGAATCTTGCTTCTCGTCGCCTCACTCCCTGCTCCTCACACGCTCTCCGCTCCGTCTCCGTCCCGCTTCTCAGGGAAGGCGAAATGATGGCCTGGGCGGCAGTCCCTGGCAGAGGCCCGGCACACGATCCTGGGCGCTCAACAAGTGGGGGTTATTCAAATATTAATTATTATCTCTGTCTCCGCTCTGCTCCTCCCTGTGACAGGGTGTAGTGGGCATTCATCCTGTTTTGGAGACTGCATTTCACATGGATCATCTCGTTCATCCCTAGGATCGGTTATTAGCCCATTTACAGAGGGGTAAACTGAGGCTCAGAGAGGGAGGCAGTAGTTCAATCCAGGCAAGAGAGGCAACTAGATCCAGGGCCCTGGCTCCTCTGGTGGGCCTGCTGGTCTCCCTCCTCCGGCTGGCATGTCACTGGGCTGTGCCCCTTCATGGGGACACACCCGCCACCAGCCCTGCTGGTGCCTCTTCCCACCCTCCATCCTCTCCTCCAGGTCACTCACCACCCTTCCTCTGTCTTAGCGCTTCCTTCTTCAGTGCTCAGGCCCTGCCCTCTGAACCCCTCTTCCCATAGGCTGCACCCACCGCGCAGTGGCCAAGGGGCTATTTACTCTAAAACCAGATTCTTTGGCTTTTGGGGGACCATGGGCCCCCCCCTTGGCAGGCCGGGATTGTCCTCAGCATAATGCTGTAAACATAAAATACATAAGGAAACCAAAAAAAAAGCCAATCACACTGATAATACAGTTTTCAAAATATTTTTTTAAGTTTGTTTATTTACTTTGAGAGGGAGGGAGAAGGGTAGAGGGAGGGGGAGAGAGAGAGAGAGAGGGAGAGAGGATCCCAAGCAGGCTCCTTACTGTTAGCGCAGAGTCCGATGAGGGGCTCGAACTCAGGAACCGGGAGATCATGACCTGGGCCAAAACCAAGAGTCGGACGCTTAACCGACTGAGCCACCCAGGCACCCCTCAAAATATTTTCAAAAAGCAAAATTCGTGGGGCAGCTCACTGGCTCAGTCAATAGGGCGTGCAATTCTTTTTTTTTTTTTTTTTTTATGTTTTTTAATCTTTGAGAGACATAGAGACAGAACGTGAGCAGGGGAAGGGCAGAGAGAGAGGGAGACACAGAAACCGAAGCAGGCTCCAGGCTCTGATGAGCCATCAGCACCAAGCCCAACGTGGGGCTCGAACTCACAGACCGTGAGATCATGACCCGAGCTGAAGTCGGCTGCTTAAACAACTGAGCCACCCAGGCGCCCCAAGCGTGCAATTCTTGATCTCGGGGTCATGAGTTCAAGCCCCGTCGGGCCTAGAGCTTACACACACACACACACACACACACACACACACGCACACGCGCGCATGCACAGTAAAAGCAAAAGTTGTGATATAGTAATTTCGGTGCCTTTTGGTCCACACATTAGCCAGCAAGACCTCGTGATGGATCTTAACTACTCTAACGTAAAAGTCACGAGGAGCGTAAACACTATTTCAAGAAATCTGCAACCATGTGATGGGATATGGAAATATCTGTCATTTCTATTGGGGATACAGTCACGGGTCTGGCCAAGACCAGCTCGGTTTGTTGCCCCCATCCTTCATTGAGGAAATGTGTTTTAGTTGAAAGATAATGAAAATAAAGATACAATTTTTTTTTCCAGTTCGAGTGCATGCCCCCCCCCCCCCCGCCCTGAAGTCTGTCCACAGACCCGCCAAGGGTTAGACCGCCTACTCTAGAAGGTCTAGCATTTTTTTTTTTACCGTTTTTATTTTTGAGAGACACAGAGACAGAGCGTGAGCAGGGGAAGGGCAGAGAGAGAGGGAGACACAGAATCGGAAGCAGACTCCAGGCTCTGAGCCATCAGCACAGACCCCACCGCGGGGCTCAAACTCACAGACCGAGAGGTCGTGACCTGAGCGGAAGTCGGCAGCTTAACCGACTGAGCCCCCCAGGCGCCCCCAGTCTAGCACTTTTACAAGCACCAAATGAAGGTGGCCGATTTTGTGCGTGGACTCCTAGAATTTCTTTCAGATTTAGAGGCGGCAGAGAGCCCTGGGCCACTTCTCAGGGCTTGGCCGAGAGCCGGGTATCCAGTAGGCCCTTCCTTCTCCCCTGTCCTTGGAGTCTCGCAAGCAATTTAAAATCTCTGAGGCTGTTAGGGTCATCCGCTGTGCCCCCCTCCCTTCGGAAGGTCAGCAGACTCGGAAGCGCATGGGCAGTCAGGCCTTCAAATCCTGCCTTCCTCGAACTTCCTGTGTTACTTGTACCGCACTGTTTCATTTCCCTTGCGTCTCAGTTTCCCTTCCCGTACAATGGGGCGAAAGCCAACCTCGCTTTATGTGAGGATTGAATGAGATCAGCTCCTAGCACAGCAGGCTCTCAACAGCCGCTGAGCCCTCTTAGGCCGTAAAATAAACTGGAGACCCCACAATAACTTACCAGGGCGCCTTGCATGTGCCCCCCAGGGACCCTACGACGGCATATCAGGTGCAGGGTCTCCAAAAAACAGACAGGGTGAATCCTGTGTTCATTTATTCCACAAACGGATGGAGAGTCCACTAAGGGCCAGGCAGCCGGCGTGCCAGCCCCTCCCTGTGTGGACCGGGTGTTACAGGACAGACAAGATCCCAGCCCTCACAGAATTCACCATCTGAGCTCCAGAGACACCCCCAGATGGGCCCAGACCTGGGCCAGTTATAACACCAGCTGCCCACCTGCCCCCACCTTCTAGAAATGAAACTCGTAGGCATGATTCTGAGTCCTTGCGTGCTAGCTCCTTCCCTCCGGGTCCGAGAGGCCAGTGGCCATTTTCCCTGTTGGAGCTCCCTTTTCCTTCTCTTCCTTCTAGGGTCTTCCCGAAGTCCTGCGTCTCCTGTGGGAGGCTCTCTTCACCCCCATCTCTGTCCGCCCCCATCCCACCAGGCATCCTGACTTTTCTTATGCTCTAAGTCAACACAGGGACCCCTTCCTGCGGCTTCTGTGTCTCCACAGCCTCTCTCAGTGTGTGAGGTTTTGTTCTCTTCTGCTTCTCATCCCCCATCTGTTTTAGCTTCGCTCCCCTCCTCACTGTTCCGCTGGGAGCCGTCCTAGGCCAGAGGGGGTAATAAGCAAGGGAGTGTGAAGACCCCGTATTGCCCCGAGGCCTCTTTTATTGGGCCTGCGTGACGGTGAGACGGTGAATGGTATAAGATGGCATTGTTTGAAAACTTTAGAACTGGGAGATTTCAGCCCTCCCTGAAAGGCACTCCTCTGGATAAAACCTAAAATGGGGAGGGGGCGGTAGGTACTGAGGGACCTGCCAATGTCTACCATAGGGGTGTAGACCCCAGGCAGATCCACTGTAGGCCAAGGTGCCTCTTGGGCTATCTCCTCCTAGGGCTCTGCTGTCCATCCATCTGTCCTCCCCTCTGTGAGGCTTTGCATCTCCTCGGCTGCTCTATTACTTGGTCACTGACCCCAAGGGGTACCCTACCCTCCCACCCTCTATTGTCCACCCTTCTGCCCAGTCTCTGTCTAGCCTTTCTCTGGACTCGGGTTTTCTCTCTGATTATTTTGACCGTACCCCTTTGGTCGCGTTCTCTGCCCCTTTCCCTCCTGGGGCATGCCCGGCCCTCCCCATCTCAGGGCCTCTCTTTCTGCTTTGTTGGGGCGCTCTTTCTTGCCATCGCCGTCTCATTTCCCCTGCTGCTTCCCCCCACCCCGCCCCCCGCGCTGACTCCCCATCTCTGTCTCTTTCGCCCCATCTCTCTGCCCTTGCCTATCTCCGTCTCTCCGTCTGTCTCCCCCTCCGCTCTCCCCCGCCTCACCCCTTTCAGGGGCTGCCTCCCTGGCGCGCGATTCTCAGCCCAGCTTCTGCCTCCAGCCTGGGCGCAGCACCAGGGCACACACTCTGCCCTTGAGGCACCAGACCCACTACCCGCCCACGAGGTGGCACAGGAGGAGGGCCGGCCCTCCGGCTGACTCGCTGGGGCGGAGTCTGCCCGCAGCCGGTGACGTCACGCGCACCCGGGCGCTCTGATTGGCTGCCCCCTCTGCGCGGGCGGAGACTCTCCGCGTTCGACGTTGGAGGTCAGCCTGCCCCACCTTGAGTCAGTGTGCCCCTTAAGCAGTCCGTCCAGACGCCTCCTCAGACCCTGCTATGATTTCTCCATCAGTCTGGCATCTCTGCCACTCTGACCCCTTTTATGTCAGGCTCACCCATTATTTGATCTTTCCTCTTGCACTTAGGAGTGTCTTCTGTCCGCGTGCCAGTCTGGCGCCTCTCCCTTCACTCTGCTCTCTCTTCAGTCAAAGGCACCCCTCTCTGTCCCTCGACCCCTCCCCTGTCATCGTGAACCCTCTCTTGTCACTCTGCCCCCCACCCCTCCCCACTCTCATGCTTCCTGGCAGGTGCGTCCCTCACCTCCCCGTTATCCCTTGCTCACCTTCCCCAGCCTGGACTCTTACTCAGTGTCTCCTCCAGAACTGCTTCTGCCCCCAGGGGTCCCTGCCTCCTTTCTGACTGGGTGCTTCCCCCTCCCCATCTTGTCATTTTCCACGTATATACTGAGCCCCTGGTGTACGCCGGACCCATTGCTCGGCCTTGGGGATGCAGGAGCAAGCCAATCCAAGCCAGTTCTGTTTGAGAATTTACATTTGGGGGCAGGGGTTGGATTTCACAGAATTGGGTTCTGCTGTAAGAGAAACCTGCAAACAAGGTGGCTGACAAGATAGTCGTGTCTCTGGGATATTAACGCACCCCGGAGGAGGGAGTCCCAGGCAGGTACAGCAGCCGCCACGGTCGTGAACACCCAGGATCCTTGTCACTTTCTGCCGCACCAGCCAAGCCTTCTGGCGCACGCTCAGGTCACCTCACGGTCTTAGATGGCTGCTGCCCTGGCTGTGGCCCCGGCGTTCCAGAAGGCAGGAAAAGGAAGAACGGAAAGGCAGAAAGGCAAAGGGGGGCACATTGTTGCTTCTGGGGTTACCTCTGAAGAGACCGCCACAAAGAAACACACAACACTTCCACTTATGCATCTGAGCAGGCCTTGGTTCCATGGCCACGCTCAGCTGCAAAGGAGCCTGGGAAATGTAGTCTCGATAGGTGCTAAAGGAGATTAAAAAAATTTTTTTAATGTTTTATCTATTTTTGAGACAGAGACGGAGCACAAGTGGGGAGTGGGGCAGAGAGAGAGAGGCACAGAATCCGAAGCAGGCTCCAGACTCTGAGCTGTCAGCACAGAGCCCGATATGGGGCTCGAACCCACGAAATGTGAAATCATGACCTGAGCCAAAGTTGTATGCTTAACTGACTGAGCCACCCAGGCGCCCCTAGGGTTTTCTTACCAAGGAAGAAGAATAGAATGGGAACTGGGTAGGCTCTGTGCCCAGGGAGACAGCCAATAAACAAAAAAGCAAAGAATTATAATAAGTCTACCCCGGGATAAGTGGGTGCAGAGTAATAAAAGGAAGCCTCTCCAGGGAGGAGACGTCTGAAACTAAAAGATCCCGTCTGTTATCACCTTTCTACAACCTGACCAACCTCCTTTCCCACCCCTCCACACCCCTGCTCCCCCATCCATACACATGGGCCTCCTGATGTTCCTTGAGTGCACCAGATTAACTCCTGCCTCAGGACGTTTGCACTTGCTGTTGCCTCTGCCTGGAATACCCTTCCCCTGGATATATGCATGGCCCCCTTCTTCTGGACTTTGCTCAAATTACATCTTCACAGAAAGTGCTTCCTTGTCTGCCCTATTTTATTTGATTTTATTAAGTTTATTTTCAGAGGGAGAGAGAGAGAGAAAGAGAGGACGGGGCGGAGAGAGAGGGAGAGAGAGAATCCCAAGCAAGCTCTGTGCTGTCAGTGCAGAGCCCGATGTGGGGCTCAAACCCATGAACCGTGAGATCGTGACCTGAGCCAAAATCAAGAGTCTGACGCTTAACCGAGGCACCCCTGCCCTATCTTAAATCATAGTTCCCCTCTCCTCTGTCTCTTACCTCCACCTGACCCAAGTTATGTTACTAATTTATTCTGCCTGCCCTCCATGCACGCAGGGACTTTTGTCGATACTGCGTATGGCTGTGTCTGAAGCATCTAGAACAGTCCCTGGCATGGGTCAAGTGCTCAATAAATACCTGTGGAATGAATGAATGAATGAATGAATGAGATAGAGAGTCTCGATCCGGGGAGGTGCGCCCAGGGAGAGGTGGCTCAGGCATATCCTATGGAGGATGTTTTCCGTGCTGGAAGAACCGCCCTACATCTGCGCCGTCCCAGGATGGCAGCCACCAGCCCTGTGTGACGATGGGACATTTGAAATGTGACCAGCATGAATGGAGGAAAGGGATGTCTAATTCTAAGTTATTCTAATTAGTTAAAATTTACATCCAAAAGGGTGTCGGCTACAGTACTGGGCAGTGCCGGTTTAGAGGAAGCCAGAGGCCAGACCAGGGCAGGGACGAGGGTAACGAGTTTGCCCAAGCAGAGCAGGGGGAAAGGATGTGTCAGGCCGGGGGAACAGCATGCGCTGAGGCTCCGAGGTGAGAAACAGCACAGGAAATTAGGTCGGGGGAGTACTTAGCGGAAGGGGGCCGCAGGGAGAGCGATGGGAGGCGAGGGTAGGGACTGCATCCCAAAAGGGTTTCCTTTCTCTGCATTTCTGATCTCAGAGACAGAGAAGAGAGACATATGGGGTCACCCGGCAGAAGGAAGGGAGTCAGTGCTTGGCGTTGGCCCCTTCTCGTTTAGTTAATGTTCATTTGACACAAAGTCTTAGAACATCAGGTCCTGTTTGGGGACGGGGGACCCAACAGTGAGCAAGCAAGACCAACAGAAGTTGCTACCCTCGGAGAGGCTGTGTTAGGACTTCCGTGGGTCTTTGGCATTTTTGCCTTATAAGCTCGTCCCCTCCCCCCTCCAAAAAGTTTTAACATCTGTATTTTAGGGCTGTCTCGGTGCAAAGATGAATATTATCATCCAGGCTGGATTCTGTTCATTTTTCCCCCACCTCGGGTTTTAAAGGGGATGGAAAGATTTTCCCTGAAGGTATCCCGGGCCCTAGATTCTGTTCCTGCGGTGCCTTCTGGGAGCTGGCATTCTGGCAAGTAAACAACTCATTTCAGACGGGGAGAAGTGCCGGAGAGACAACAAACAGGACAGGGAAGCGCGGTGGACGGGGACTGGGAGGGCCGTCCGAGCGGAGGACGGAGGACGGAAAGGAGCGCGTGGCGATGGGGAGGAAACCGTCGCAGAGAGAAAAACCCAGGGCTTCCTAGCGTCCTAAAGCGGGGACGAACGGGGACGAACTTCGGGCCTTCGGAGGGGCAGGCTGGGTGGCCACGGTGGGGCCGGGGTGTCCTGGGTACCCGGGGCTCCTACAGTCGAAGCCTGAGACGGGGCTTGGGTGCCCGCAGCCTCCTAAGGGGAAGGTCGCGAGGCAGTGAGGGAGGCGGGCTGGGCCGGGCAGGTCAGCAAACCCGGTCCCCGCTGGGGCCCCCTTCTGCCTGATTTCCAGGAGAGCATCGGAGCGGGCATTGCACAGCGGAGTCGGTCCTGCCTCGGACCTCCGTGTCCGGCAGTCCTTGGCCGCGGGCTGCTCCCAGAAGCAGGGGGGCGTAACTGCTTGGGCTCCTCGGCTCCTTGGGAGGAGGGCGATGCTGCAGAGCAAGGGGGAGCTGAGAGCCCAGGCTGGCGACGCGGCAGCTGGGGCTGGTCCCGGCATCTCGGCGGCCGGGCGGGCGGGGGGGAGCTGGGTGCCGCCAGCAGTGTTCACCGCAGAGGGCCCCGGAGACCAGAGTCGGGAATTCCGATCCCTTCCTAACTGGCGTGGGGGGCCGCCGTGGGATTTGCAGCAGGCCAGTGGCATGGCCTGGATTTCTTTCTGAAAGATCCCTCTGTCTCTTGCGTGGAAAGCAGACCAGGACCTGGGTGGCCAAGGAAGAGGCCACTGCAGCCCATTTAGGCAAGGAACGGTGGGGACTTGGACTTGGGGAGGGGGTTGACGGCTCTCACTCACTGACCGAGATCTGCTTTCTTTTCCTTTCTTTCTCCCCGCCGCCCAAACTCAGAAACGCTTCCCTTCGCCCGAGTCCCCTTTTCCCTCCTCCGCGCCTCTCGCCCCTTCCCGCGGAGGCTTGGAGAAGGCACGGGGGCCGGCTGCGCGGCGAAGCCCCGAGTCCTCGCGCCCGGACTGATCTTTCTCTGTTGTCTTTCCTCCCCGACTGCCACCCCAAAGTCAAGCTTCGACCCGCACCACCGCTCCCAGCCGAGTTACGAACGTCCTTCTTACCTGCCTCCAGGACCTGGGCTTATGCTCCGGCAAAAATCTATCGGTAAGTCACCCGGAAGGGTGGGGATGATGGTGCCAGCGGGGGAGGGGGAGGCTGGGAGGGTGACAGTTTACCGGAGAAGCGAATGGGGCTTTGAAATGGCAAAGAGCTCAGGCGTCTTCCTTTGGGCAAATCTGCATTTGAATCCTGGCTTTTGTCCATCCTGGCTGTGTGACCTGGGGCTGGTAGCTTCACCTCTCTGGGCCTCGGGTCCTGCATCTAGAAAAGTGGCACACTATTGTTCCTGCCTGGATGCAGTCAGTCGAAGCTCCCGCCACAGACCCTAGTTTCTTCTCTCTTGTATCTGACTTCATCCGTCCGTCCGTCCATCCATCCATTCATTCCACAAATGTTTATTGACCACCTACCATATGTCCTAGACTGCTGGGGATATATGGCAGTGAACAAAACAGACTAAAAAGTCCTGCCCTCATGGAGTTTTCCTTCCAGCAGGGCAAGACGGACAACAGGTTATAAGGTTAAGAAACAAGGCAATCATGTAGCGTGTTGACAGTGTTAAGTTCTGTGGCCTGCGGGGGTGGGGGGGGTGGGGGAGGAGAGTACAATAGAATAAGAGAGATCAGAAGTTCTGGGAGGCGGGTTTGAGCTAAAACATGGAAATGAGGGGCCCCCCGGGGGGACTCAGTCGGTGGGGCATCCGATGTGAGCTCACGTCATATCTCACGGTTCGTGAGTTCGAGCCCCGCATCGGGCTCTGTGCTGACAATGCAGAGCCTTCTTCGGATCCTCAGTCCTCCTCTCTCTGGCCCCTCGCTGTCTCCCTTTAAAATAAATAAACATTTAACAAAATCTTTAAAACTTGGAAACGAAGGGGAGAGCCGGGCAGGTATATGGCAGTAAGAGATTCCGGGTAGTGGGAACAGCCAGGAACAAAGGTCCTGAGGTGGGACTGAGCCACCATTTGCTCCGATGGGGGACACTGTGGGGTCAGAGGAGATCGGGGGTCCAGTTGGGGACCTGCGAGGCTTCAGATGCCAGCGGGACAGCCAAGTGGATGTGGCATTTGGGTATAGGAGCCTGGAGCTCAGGGGAGAGGACTGAGCCCCAGGGCAGACACAGGAGTCCTCAGCAGAGACGGAGCAAATAGTGCGAATAGTGAGATCACACCAAGGGAGAGAGAGTAGGCAGAGGTGAGAACGCGGTCAAGGCCTGAGCCCCGACCGCGATAAGTAGGCAAAAGACTCCGCTCTGCCCATCCACTCTGAGTCCTCTGGCTAATCGGGTCTAGCTGGTCTCCTCCTTCCAGCCCTTTCTCCTCCACAGTCCTCCCGCGGGAGGCTTGCACCCCTGTCTCATTTACCTCATCTCGGCTGCCTGTAAATCCACCCAGCATGGCTCACCTCTAACGCGGCTCTGTCTCCTCAACCTTAGCCTCATCCCGCGTAGTTCTGTGTGTGCGGTCCCAGGTTTGATGCGCTAATTGCACCTTGTTGCCGCGTATCCAAGAAAAGAAATCTACAAGGGTGCTCACGAACTCAGTATCTCTCCCCCTGGAGCCGCTTTCGCTCGCCCCCAGGCACCGCTAGTCTAGTCCGGCCCTTGGTGCGAATTAGAAAAGGGCGCCCCCTCCTGGCACGGGGAGGAAGCGCAGCCGAATTTCGCCCCACCTGCCCTCGCTCCCTCTGCCTGTTGCCGTTGCGCGGGGCGCAACCTGGGTGGTCCGCGGATTTGTCCACGCGGGGAAGCCCCGGACTAATCCATGTGTGCGCTTCTTAGCATACGCTTGCGGAGCGCCGTCGTATTTATCGTTATTGCTGTTATTAATTGTTTCATTAATATTGTAGTCCCGTGGGATAGGGGAGGAGGGAGACCCCTCTCCCCACTCTCCCGGACGCCCCGTATCTTCCCAGGGGCTGCAGAAGATGACAGACCCTACCTAGCACCCCCGGCCATGAAGTTCAGCCGCAGCCTGTCTGTGCCTGGCTCGGAGGACATCCCTCCGCCGCCCACCACGTCCCCACCGGAGCCCCCCTACAGCACACCTCCGGCCCCCTCCTCCTCTGGCCGCCTCACCCCATCCCCCAGAGGAGGGCCCTTCAACCCCAGTTCGGGTGGCCCCCTCCCCTCCTCCTCCCCTGCATCCTTTGACGGACCCTCCCCTCCCGACACGCGGGTCGGGAGCCGTGAGAAGAGCCTGTACCACAGCGGGCCCCTGCCCCCGGCCCACCACCACCCGCCCCACCACCACCACCATCACGCCCCGCCCCCCCAGCCTCACCACCACCACGCCCACCCCCCTCACCCCCCGGAGATGGAGACGGGCGGCTCTCCCGACGACCCCCCGCCCCGACTGGCTCTGGGGCCGCAGCCCAGCCTGCGCGGCTGGCGGGGTGGCGGGCCCAGCCCCACCCCGGGAGCCCCGTCCCCGTCGCACCACGGCAGCGGGGGCGGGGGCATCGGCTCCTCCCAGGCCCCGGCCCTGCGCTACTTCCAGCTGCCCCCCCGGGCGGCCAGCGCGGCCATGTACGTGCCAGCCCGCTCGGGCCGCGGGCGCAAGGGGCCCCTGGTCAAGCAGACCAAAGTCGAAGGCGAGCCCCAGAAGGGCGCCGGCCTCCCTCCCGCCCCCTCGCCCACGTCGCCGGCGTCCCCGCAGCCGCCGCCGGCCGCGGCCGCGCCCTCGGAGAAGAATTCCATCCCCATCCCCACCATCATCATCAAGGCTCCGTCCACCAGTAGCAGCGGCCGAAGCAGCCAGGGCAGCAGCACCGAGGCGGAACCCCCGACCCAGCCCGAGGCCGCGAGCAGCGGCGGCGGCGGCGGCGGCGGCGGCGGCTCCTCCGCGCCCAGCCCCGCCCCGGCCGTGTCGCCGGTGCCGCCGTCGCCCTCGCCCGTGCCCACCCCCACCTCGCCCAGCGGCCCGGCCACCCTCGACTTCACCAGCCAGTTCGGCGCCGCCCTGGTGGGCGCGGCTCGGAGGGAAGGCGGCTGGCAGAACGAAGCCCGCCGGCGGTCCACGCTCTTCCTCTCCACCGACGCGGGGGACGAGGACGGCGGCGACGGCGGGCTGGGCCCCGGGGCGCCCCCGGGCCCCCGGCTGCGCCACTCCAAATCCATCGACGAAGGCATGTTCTCCGCCGAGCCCTACCTCCGGCTGGAGTCGGCGGGCGCGGGGAGCGGCGGCGGCGGCGGCGGCTACGGGGGCTACGGGGCCGGGGGCCGAGCCTACGGGGGCAGCGGGGGCAGCAGCGCCTTCACCAGCTTCCTGCCGCCCCGACCCCTGGTCCACCCGCTGACCGGCAAGGCCCTGGACCCGGCGTCCCCGCTCGGGCTGGCCCTGGCCGCGCGCGAGCGGGCGCTGAAGGAGTCCTCGGAGGGCGGCGGGCCCCCCCAGCCCCCTCCGAGGCCCCCATCGCCCCGCTACGAGGCCCCGCCCCCCACCCCGCACCACCACTCGCCCCACGCCCACCACGAGCCCGTGCTGCGTCTCTGGGGGGCCCCCCCGCCGGACCCCGCCCGCCGGGAGCTGGGGTACCGGGCGGGGCTGGGCGGCCAGGAGAAGGCCCTCCCGGCCAGCCCGCCCGCGGCCCGCCGCTCCTTGCTGCACCGCCTGCCCCCCGCCGCGCCCGGGGTCGGGCCCCTCCTCCTGCAGCTGGGGCCCGAGCCCCCGGCCCCGCACCCGGGGGTGAGCAAGGCGTGGAGGTCGGCGGCCCCCGAGGAGCCGGAACGGCTGCCCCTCCACGTGCGGTTCCTCGAGAACTGCCAGCCCAGGGCCGGCGGCGGCGCGGGCGGAAGGGGACCCCCCTCGGAGGACGGGCCGGGGGTTCCGCCGCCCAGCCCGCGCCGCTCCGTGCCCCCCTCGCCGACCTCCCCGCGGGGCGGCGAAGAGAACGGGCTCCCCCTGCTGGTCCTGCCGCCCCCCGCTCCCTCGGTGGACGTGGAGGACGGCGAATTCCTGTTTGTGGAGCCGCTGCCCCCGCCTCTGGAGTTCTCCAACAGCTTCGAGAAGCCAGAGTCGCCCCTCACACCCGGGCCTCCCCACCCGCTGCCGGACCCCCCCACCCCGACCACCCCGTTGCCCCCCGTGCCGCCGCCCGCCGTGGCCGCGGCGCCTCCCACCCTGGACTCCACGGCGTCCAGCCTGACTTCCTATGACAGTGAGGTGGCCACACTGACCCAGGGGGCCCCCGTGGCTCCCGGGGACCCCCCTCCGCCAGGCCCACCCGCCCCGGCCGCCCCCGCTCCCCCGGTCCCACAGCCTGGCCCCGACCCGCCGCCGGGCACAGATTCTGGTATTGAGGAGGTGGACAGTCGGAGCAGCAGTGACCACCCCCTGGAGACCATCAGCAGCGCGTCCACGCTGAGCAGCCTCTCTGCCGAAGGCGGCGGCAGCGCCGGAGGCGGCGGCGGCGGCGGCGGCGGTGGTGGTGGTGGGGCCGGTGTGGCCGCTGGGCCCGAGCTCCTGGACACGTATGTGGCCTACCTGGACGGCCAGGCCTTTGGGGGGAGTGGTGCTCCCGGGCCACCGTACCCCCCGCAGCTCATGACTCCTTCCAAGCTCCGGGGCCGGGCTCTGGGGGCCGGCGGAGGCCTGCGGCCCAGCCCTAGTGGGGGACTCCGGGATCCTGTCACGCCCACCAGCCCCACTGTGTCTGTGACGGGGGCTGGAACGGATGGGCTGCTGGCCCTGAGCGGTTGCACCGGACCCTCGACGGCCGGTATGGCCGGGGGTCCCGTGGCTATAGAGCCAGAAGGCCCACCGGTGCCCTTGCCGTCGGCCTCCTCTCTGCCTCGGAAGCTGCTGCCCTGGGAGGAGGGCCCGGGCCCGCCGCCACCACCCCTGCCCGGGCCCTTGGCCCAGCCTCAGGCCTCAGCCTTGGCCACAGTAAAAGCCAGCATCATCAGTGAACTCAGCTCCAAGCTTCAGCAATTTGGGGGCTCCTCGGCAGCCGGTGGCGCTCTGCCCTGGGCCCGGGGAGGCAGCGGGGCAAGCGGGGACAGCCACCACGCGGGAGCCAGCTACGTCCCCGAGAGGACCTCTTCCCTGCAGCGGCAGAGGTGAGCGGGGGTGGGGCCGATGCCGTGGGCAGCAGGGTGTACCCTCCCCCATAGCTGTGTCCTCTGAGGGGCCCAGGTGGCAGAGAGAACACAGAAACCGGGCTGGCTTGCGGAAGTCCGCCCTCAGAGAAGCATGCTTTCACAGATACTTTATCTCGGTGGCTTTTGTGGTCTCCTCCCATCACCATGGCAACCCACATCCCATGATGAACAAAAAAGTTATCAACAGAAGAGACTGGAGCGCGACGGGCCGCTGGCTCGTTTCCCTGGGGGGCTGTCCAGTTCTGACAGTCCCTGAAAGCTTCGCGTCCCTTGAGTCCCTCGAAGCCGGCGTGGCTCCACGAAGATGCTTTGGGGGGCGGTGTGTTCGGAGCGTGGTCCCGGAGCGGACTTCTTGGGCTGTGGCCGCAGCCCTGGACTCCTAACCGGATGGCCTTAGGCGAAGGAATCCTCCCCACCGTAGAAGGGGAACAGCAGAGTACCCCGCTAAAAGGCTTTTCCAGAGGATTACATGGGGGCCCTTGTTAGAACACAACACGGGAGGGGAGAGGGGAGGGGCCTCTCGCCCGAGCCCAGCAAGCGCAGACCTTTCCCAGAGCAGCTAGCTTAGCTAGGATCGCCACGAAGTTCGAGGTCATTTGAGACCTTCTAGTCTTCGGGAAAGTAGAGTCACGTTCCCGATTCGGGCACGCGGAGAGAGAGAGGGGAGGTCTCTTCATCTGGCCCTCGGCCTTGTCCATCCGCAGAGCTCGCTCTCACTCTGAGGGTCCGAGGCCCTCTTGGCGATATTTGAATGTGGTTTTCTCAGGCCTTTGAGATTGATTATTTTTAAGGATTCCGGGTAGAGGAGAGGACGCTCTGGGTAGCGGACAGACGCACCACTGATATGTCACCTACTGTGTGCTGGGGGCCCCTTCTGGGTGACGGGGACCCCATAGTGGACCAGACAGGTGAAGCCTGTAGGAACTTGTAGTTTCAGGAGGCAGGGGATGGCGGGGGGGGGGGGGGGGGGGGGGGGAGCGGGATGGTTAGAGAAGGCCTCGCCAATAACCAGCTAGAAGAACAGAAACTGGAGGACAGGAGGGAGCAGATCACATGGCAACCTGGTGGGGGGGGGGGGAGAAGCGAGCTAGGCCAGTTCAAAGGCCCTGAGGCAGGACTGTCCCCGAAGGGAGCGAAAGGGATGAGGGGAACCTTTTTCTCCCCTCGTTTCTTCTCTCTTTCATCTCCCTCTCCTCATCTCTCCCCTCCCTTCTCTGTCCCCTGTCCCTTTCCATCTCTCTCCCCTGAACGCTCACCTTCTTTCTGTTGCCCCTCACCGTCTCCCTGTCTTCCACTCTGCTGTGACTGGCCATACCCCAAAAGGCAGTATAGAGTAGTGGTTAAGATCTCAGACTTTGGTGCCATCTAACTGGGCTCTGCCACTTCCTGGCTGTGTGTCCTTAGGCAAGCTACTTAACCTCTCTGTGCTGTCGATAATAATAGTAACCTGCATCAGGGTGGTCCTGGGGGATAAACTGAGATGCGGTATGCAAAGCACTTAGAACAATGCCTGGCACACGTGAGCGTCAGTAAGTGGTGGCGATTATTATTATTATCACTTAATGTCTCTTTTTCTTTCATCTCTCTTGACTGTCGCCCTCTCCCTGACCTCTCGTTGCTCTCTCCCTTCATTTCTGCCCTGCCGCCTGTCTCGCCCCCTCGCTCCTCCGATCTCTTCCCATCTCTCTTCTCCGTCGCTCTACCCCGGCTCCGCTGTCTCTTCTTCTCGCCCCCGTGTCTCGGCCCCTGCCTCTTTCTCGCCCCGCCATGGCCCTCCGGACCCCCTCCCTCATCCCCCCCCCGCCCCTGCCCCCTTGTCACGTTGCAGACTCTCCGAAGACTCCCAGCCCTCGCTCCTCTCCAAACCCGTCAGCAGCCTGTTTCAGAACTGGCCCAAACCACCTCTGCCGCCACTCCCCTCGGGAACCGCGGTCTCCCCTTCGGCCGCCGCAGCTCCGGGCGCCACGTCGCCCTCAGCCTCCTCCTCCTCCGCGTCCACCCGCCACCTCCAGGGCGTGGAGTTCGAGATGCGGCCGCCTCTGCTCCGCCGGGCCCCCAGCCCCTCACTGCTGCCCGCCTCGGAGCACAAGGTCAGCCCTGCGCCCAGGCCCTCGTCCCTGCCCATTCTGCCTTCTGGACCCTTGTACCCCGGCCTCTTTGACATCCGTGGCTCCCCCACCGGAGGGGCGGGAGGCTCCGCCGACCCTTTCGCCCCCGTCTTTGTGCCGCCACACCCCGGGATGTCCGGGGGGCTCGGCGGAGCCTTGTCGGGGGCCTCCCGCTCCCTCTCGCCGACCCGCCTGCTCTCGCTGCCTCCGGACAAGCCCTTCGGCGCTAAACCTCTGGGGTTCTGGACCAAGTTCGACGTGGCCGATTGGCTCGAGTGGCTGGGCTTGGCTGAGCACCGGGCGCAGTTCCTGGACCACGAGATCGATGGCTCCCACCTGCCCGCCCTGACCAAGGAGGACTACGTCGATCTGGGCGTGACCAGGGTGGGCCACCGCATGAACATCGACCGGGCCCTCAAATTTTTCCTGGAGAGGTGATGGCTGGCCTGGACGGACCAGCCCGTCCACGGAACCCTCGAGCCTGCTGGCCTCTTGACCTCTGACCCCTGACCGTCATTCTCTCCCCCTGGGCCAGGGACTCTGCTAGAACTGCGCCCTGCCCTCCCTCGTCTCCCAAGGCCGGAGGTCACCAGGTGGCCAGATCCCGGGCCAGACATTTGCACCTCACAGGAGGGGGCAGCTGACACCAGACTGTGTGTGAAGCAGGGAGGGGGGGGTGCTGGGGGAAATCGCAGAGGGGAGTGGAGAAGGAGGGAAGGGTGGGTTCTGGGGAGGGGGAACAGACAGAGCCATAGAGGGTCAGCCCCGAGCCTGATTGGATGGGGTTTGTCCCCGGCCGCAGGGGAAGGGGGTGCCCTCAGATTCCACCACCTGCCGCTCCTCTGACAACCCTTCCCCCCCTC